>JZKD02S2077145.1:142592-155700 GCA_000966675.3 Picea glauca | reverse complement strand
TGTGTCTCTCTTGTATTGTGTGTCTTCTGTGTTTTGTTTCTGCATTTGTTTTATTTTATTGCTCCGTGGTCCTTTTTTTCTAACATGAACTACTTATGCTGCCCTACTCTGCATCTCGTAATATGCTCCTTCACATTCTGAAGGAACCCTGCACTCCAGTTAAACAATGTTGGCTCTAGACACTGTAAACCATAAGCCACATGTGATATTGAAACTATGTGCATGCTGGTACTTCTTTCTATACTCATAATGGTAAATAGAATGGACCAAAGAGGTAGGTCCCTAATATCTTTGATTGTGATTCTACCTCCCACTAGTCTCACTCCTGGGACACAATGGTTTTCCAGGTACTCATCGACAGGCGTAGAAAGTGCCCTCTGCCCAGATAAAACTATGGGAGCCCCTCTTTTCGAGAGGTTGGTCAGGAAGTATACATATTCCAACTCCATGGTAAGAAGCTGCATTCCAATTTGGAACCCTTTTTCTGCGACGTTCTATAACCTGATCATATGCTCAAGAAGAAGAATCTATTTCTTCATTTTTTTCATTTTGAAGAACTTGATGAGACCACAATTCCTCAATGCAGTCCATGCTCACGGACTTTGTAAGGCGGCCAAATCATCGAGATCATGCTCTCTTTATTTCCACTCAATCATGATTATTGTCGAAGTTACCTGCAATCATCAACAACCAAAATTCAGTAATCACATTTTTTCGGCAATTTTTGGGTAATTAAAAACTTTCAAAAAAAAATTTGTGTTGTTTATGAGGCCAATGCCCCTTTCATATTCACATCATTGCACCAACGTTGCCCTATAGTAGCCATCAAGGCACTTTAAACATCAAAATGCACACCATTCATGATTTGAGAAAGCATTGGTCGTTTTGGGCATTTTTTTCTTGTGTTTTTGGATAGCGCCCTCTCCACCACTACACCAGTGCATTGGCATGATTTTCAACAACTTGTAGGTACATTTTAACAAATGAGCAACACTCCCCCACTAAATCTAGAGGAGCACCGAGATTTTTAGGGCGCTTGAGACAAACCAGGGCATCATTTTTTCACCCAACCATTGCCCAAAAACAAATTTTGAACCATACAAATGAAAGAAAGGAAGAAAACCACTAACCTGGTCCAAACGGCAAGGAAAATGGTTGACCATAGCTCCAGCAATGAACAATGCAAAATTCACCTCCAAAGCACAAATTCTCCATTGCTACAAATCTTTGCACAAACGAAATGGTAAATGATATTACTATCCCATTTTACTATTATACATTTCATTTTTTCATAAGATATAGTTATTTTTGGGTTTTTGAAAATATATTAGAGGCCTTATTAATCCCCTGGAGTGCAGCTTTGATATTATTGGCAGGTTTCGAAGCATTTTTGTTCATTTTTTCATCTTATCACATTCATGAGCATACTCTTAGTTCATTCTCAAGCTCAAACACATAAGAACACGACGGGTAAACTTTTATCACTTTTTCGGACCCGCATGGATACATGAAAAAGGAACCCCATGGAGTCGTCTTTAAGCTCTTTTCAGACTCTCTAAATGTGAAAATATTGCCAAGTGATCTTGCTTCCTTTCCCACTCGTTAAAAGGTTTGAAAGGGCGTCTTTCGAGTGATAATTTATCTCTTTTTTGGCCTCACGAGACTAACATTACGAAAAAGGACCATACTGGAGTCATCTTTAAGTCATTTTCAGAATCTCTAAATATGAAAAACCACAGATTTTACCTTCTCTAGACTTGTTAAACGATCATACATTGAAGGGCCCATTCGGGACCGAACCCTTAATTCTTCCAATTCATTAAACAAAGAAAGAGGGACTTACCGAAGGTGAGTTATATCGAACATGTGTTACCCTCCTCGAGCTCATTAAAATAAAAAGAGGTACTCATCTATCTAGATGGGGGAAAAAAATTAAGGAAGCAAGCCAAGCAATTTTTGAGAACATTACCAGTAATTCTTACTGTCGCCCTTGAACACAGCATCTTGTCTTTGCATGCATTTCAATCTGCTAAACCTCTACATTGAACCAATCCTTTGAGTTTACTTACTCCTTTGGGTCACCCAACGAAATTCACAGTATCCACTGCATTATCAAGTTTTGGTACTTGTCGAGTTTTTTGTTGTCATGCCTCATTGTTCAAGGGAAGTATCTGCATCAAGAGTCAACCATCACAATTTCCCGTTCCAATACCTGTGTCATTCCATGTTCTTTTGATCCACCAATTACATCTTTGTGTCAGTTTTGTGTCATTGATGGGGGATACACCAAGGCCTTCCCATGACGAGTCTATTCTTGTTGACTTCAACACATTATCCAGGAGCTAGACTTAGAAACCAGTTAGTCCCTTGGGACCTTCATGCCTCAATGGCAGGCCTCCTCACGTCCGACAATGGGTTTACATCATTGACCTCTAATGGGATGATTCCACAGATGTTTGACTTCAGCTCATCCATTCACATTCGTTGGAATGTACTAGAGTACCTAGGGAATCATTGACATCAATGGTGATTTCATTCGTTCTTGTTAATGGTTTACCTCATTGATCGATAATCAAGTGGTTTCTGTCATGTTCAACTTCGATACATATATTCACATGGTTAGATTCGTACTACATCAGGATCGGTAAGAAGACCCTGGGTTGATTCATCACTCTTATATATACTTTACCTAGGTTGTGATGGAGTTCTTTTGAACATTGACACATATACTGTTACATAGATCCACTTTGTATTGGTCATGGCCTCTCTAGGACTATATAAGGAGGCCTCTTCATGGTGAAATGGGGTACATTGTGAAGCATCAAACTTATGATCTCATAAGGGAGATATCATTCAAACATCATCATTTTGTGTGGATTATTTGAGCAAGGGTCTAGACAAAGGGAGCTTGGTGAAGCTGTTGCACTACATCCATGGTTGTAAGCACCACTTTGTTCTCATTAATATAAATCTATGCTTGCCCTATTTCCTTTAAAGTTTGCATACATTTCATGAACTTGTCTCTAGTAGATAGATTTGTTTTTTAGCTAATCTCAGTAGAATAGGAAGTTTTGTGTATCTTTGTTTGTTCTACAGGACTTATTGAGGAGCTTAGGATCGAAGCTCAACTTGGACAATGAGAGGAAAAATTCCATTAAAAAGGTACACTTCTCTTCTTCCTCTTCATACATTAGCATCATTATCTCTAAAGAGAATTTCAGTGTCCACAATAGCATTTTCTATCTTGGTCATAGGGGTCTAGTATCCAAGAGAGAATCCACTTGTCCGCAAGGGGATTTCTCTGTAACACCAAGTTTATCTAAAACTTTGTCGAGGGCCAACAGGCCCCCAACACTCACCTATGACTCGTCCCGAGTCACTATGATCTGGGAAATTCTTCTTTGAAGGCCTTGATCTTGGCTCAATATGCCTCGACTTGCAGCTTCGCCAGAGCCACATGCTCGGTGAACTCCTGAATGACTGTCTCGGTGACAGGTCCCTCCAAGCATTGTTCCAATGTGGTGACCACATTTTTCAGCTATGCACCTTGTCCCTCAATCTCCTCAAAACATCTGTAGGCTTTATCCTGTACTGGCTGGACTCTCTGGGTCACTTCCATGACTCTTCTCTAGATGGCATGGACCTACTATTGAACTGCACGTTGTTCCTATGAAATTTTCATCTTCTCAACTACTGAAAGTAGTTTCAGTTGTGCTTCAATTGTCTATGCTTGTTTCTTTCCCTCCTGAAGTTGTGCTTCTAATTTTCTTAGTTCCAGATCCTCTGCAAGGTGCTCATAGGTATGTGCACTTCAGTTACAGAGTTTCTTGCATTCTAATACCAATGCCTTGATTCTTTCGACTACGCTCTGGGTAGTTTCTTCCCTCTCATCTCTCACTTCTTGTGGAGTGCTCGGCAATGCTTGCAATTCTAGTTCTATTACTCTTTCTTAGATCTACTGAAAGGCTTCAATGAGCTTCCCCACTTGGCTCTTAGTTATCTCTTCTTCCATTTGTTCCAATCCTAGAACAACACAAAGTGCTCGAGTGACTGCTTCTCTAACTCCAATATGCTCCATGAGTAGCTGATCTTTCTCTCTCTGGATCTACTCTCTGTCCTCTTCAAACTTCGTTTGGAGGTCATCTTTCTCTTTCTACGCAACCCAACTTTTCTCTAGAGATTCCTCCTTGTCTTGCTTTAAGGCCTTTGTGGCATGTTCTTTTTCCTCCTGTACTCGACAAAGGCAATCCTTTGTCGCATCTGCTAATCTGCGTAGTTGGGAAGAATCATCTCCTACTTCTATACTCCCTGATGACAACGACGCAGTAGACACTGCGTGGCTCGAATAGAGAGCCTGATGTACCCCTTTGATCTCTACCTCGATCCTGTCATACATTGTCTCCTCTTTGGATTCGTGTCACTGTAAAATGTCCTCTGAGGTGTCTGATACCACTGCGATGATGAGTTCAATATCATCCACCGTAAGTACAGTCTGTAATTGAGGCTTATTGGCTCGTGACTTCTTTCATGTTGAGGGTTTCTTTGGAGAAACCTTTCTTTTCTTTGATGTCTCAGCCTCTGTAAGGGGATCTTTACATGGTGTCACTTTTCCCTTTTCCTTCTTGTCTTCTTCCCCTTCATCCTATTTTTGGTCTACTTTGTCATCTCCTCCTCCTCTAGGTGACTCCGACGCAGTTTCCTCCGATGCGTTGTTTATTTCCTGCACCTCTTCCTTCTTTTTCTTCTTGTTGTTGTTGGGTCCATAATATTCTTCTCGGGTGACCATAATACTTTCGATGATATCGGGGTTGGAGAGCTCAGTCTACTCGACTGGTACAAGGAATTCATCTAGCCACTCCTTAGTTATCTCCTCCATGTCTTCATCAGTTAATTTATAGTATGACTGCAGCTCCTCCTTGGTTTCATCCCTACACGCAGTGATGTAAATAAAGTGCCTGTCTGCATGGAAATTTTCTAGTGGCATGAACCAATGGAGTGTATTCAGATTCATTCATGGGAATGACTCAATGGATCATGTGATCTGTAGATAGTAAGTGTGGAATATAGTGTTTGACTGCCACTGATTCACCATATTGCTTGAGTACCACAAGGTGGTGAACCTCGTGTCCAGTGGTTCGGACGGCTCAACTTCAAGGAAGGTTTCTCCTTCCATCATCTCCCAAGTGACAAAGGCAATGAGAATTAGCAATCATCTGAATTGAAACTTGTATCCCTGGTCTTGCACTTCACGATAATATTTCTCTAACTGGTTTATGAGGTAGCTTGCCCAGTTCATCTGCATCCCTTCGACGCAATTTCCTACGAGGTCGATGATGAACCTTGTGACCTGCGTTGGTCTATTCTTCTTGATGAGATTTCCTACTATCAATTGAAAATATAGGTTCTCTGTGCCACTTTGGATGGAGGCTCCCTTGTAGACCCACTTCCCCTTCTCTACATTTCCATAGGTGTCCTTTATTCGCTACGCCAGGGCACGAACTGTAGCCTTCCTTGGGTAAAAATTCTGAGGGTCTGGTCCATGCATGCTCAATCCAATTATCCTATGGATCATCGTTGGATCTACAGTGATGTGCCTATCCAACCATAGGTACCCTCCATGGAAGCACGACAAGAGGAGTTTAACACATGCATTAACCTCCTGATGTTTGTCGAAGTGCGATATCTTCATCACATTAAGGATTGTTAATCTTGGGATGTCCATGGTCTATGGCTGGGGGAATATCTTCATCTTCTTCCCCTTTGTCTTTTTTAAGTAATTATGTGGCATGAGAATTTCATAATTCTTGCAGTCTCCTAAGCTGAAATCATTGATCTTGCGCGTCAGAATCTGTCCCAACTATGGTCCAACTGTGGGTATCCCATTCGGGAGGTATGCAGTGATTAGTGTATAGTCAAAATCTATTAGGACATTGTCATGACTAATCACACCAGCCAGAGGCAGGATATAGTTGGGAAATATTGATGGGATGAGCTTCACATTCACCAGATCGTCGCATTGCTTACTTCTTTTCTCTATCGCAGTTTAGGATGGCCCAGATCAATGTGCAGTCGATGGGGATGCTTGCAATCCTCTCGTCGATGAGGCCTGTGCTCCTGTGGACATGACCTTCTTGTCCATCGGGTCTATTAGGATCTCCTCAATATTCCTCTCTACTACGCTAAGGTTATCTGACATGCACGCTCTAGATCATATATCTCGGATAGGTGAACGGATGCTCAAGGTAAACTAAGTGGTTGGCGAGGTCTCAAATGCGTAGTGTGGTAGCAATCAGTTCTTTATGGGATCGAATATATCAGTTTACAAAAGTTTCCCCAGTGATACATTCGACGGATTAAATAGACAACGTCGTAATGGATTCCTCCAATGGGTAGGAATTCCTTAATCAATACGATTCCATCTATTATGGCATGGTCCCAAAAGTCCAATGGCGATATTTCCAGCTATATTTGTGTTTCTATCCATTCTGGAGCATCGTTATAAGGGTCGGGATGCCTCCAATGATCATACTTTTTTGTTGTGGTGAAGTGTCAGTCTGCATTGTTCTTCTATTTCGGCGAGGTTCAAGTTTTGCAAGCCTTCCTTTTGCGACGTCCTCTCTGGAATCTCCTGTAATTTTTCTAGATTTGCTTTCTTCTTACTGAGATTTCTTTCTTTCTTTCCTGTGATATGTGTCTCTAGAATCCTCTTTCCTTGTTCTTATCTTCTCTTAGCATAGTAAATTCGCACTGTTGAGGGTCTTTCACAGGGTTCGAGGGTAATACTTCTTCTCTTATTGTTTCTAGAGTAGGTTCTCTTCTCTTCTGCATGGATAAGTTTTTTAATCCTTCTTGCGTTCTTTCAACTTTGAAAGCCAGGTATTTGGCCCTCAGTTGCTTTGACTTGTCTTCTTATTCTTCTATTAAGCGCATTATTCTCCTAACCATAAAATCCCTTAGTTCTTTTTTTTTTTGTTCTATAGCTTCCTCTTCTTCTTTCCTTCGGATATGATCTCTCTCAATCCAAGTCCTTCCTAAAAAAAGTGCAAAAGGAGAATTGTTATCAATAAACTTAATGACCTCGAATTCTTCTTCTATTGATGTTCCATGAGAACTGATAGGTACATGAGTAAGTCTTCCACATAGGGTTATCATCTTTCCTTTAAACAATCTTATTCTTCCCAATGAAGGAATCATGACAAGCTTTCCCAAAATTTCCCAAGCACTTTCTGGCATAATGTTCACCAGTGTTTATGCATCTAATACACAGTCTATGTCGAAGTCTTCTATTCTTGTTTCTATGAACTCCTTCTCTTTTAAGATCTATGGTAAACTGGTGTCTCTATGATCATTTAGTATTTCTTTCATATGCAATAATATAGCCTCTGATTCTTTCTGGTGTTCTAGCATATCCTTAGTCTCTTGACCTTCTTCATGGTTTTCTTGTCTCATATTCATCTTTTCAACTTTCGCAATCATTCTAGGACAATCAAAAACTTCATGACCAATAGACTTATAGCAAAGACAAATAAGACCTGTACTAGGGAATTCCTTAGAAAAATGTCTCGGTCTTCTGCATCTATAACAAACATTCAATCCTTTCTTTCTCTTAAAGAATCCCCAACCTTTCATGTACTGTGCACTGGGATCATAGTGATGGACCTGCAAAAAATTATTTCTAGGATCCTGCATCCACTTGTTAGTCCAAAAATTATTTCTATGCATAGGAATAACATATCTTCCATTAACTTTATCAGATCTATTCATATCAAATCTTCTTTCTTCTAGATGTGCCCTAGTTTTCATACTAGAGCAAAATCTATCAAACATACCTAGATCCATTCTTTCGAAACAAAATTTTCCACTTATCTTACCTTTATCAAAGCACAAATATTTAATATCTTACCTCGTTTCTTCAAATCTGGCTCCCTTATTAGCACAGAGCTTCGTAATTCAAGTAGTATACTATGCACTACAACAACAGATCTACACACATATCTTTCTCTTTTCTTCAGTTCCCAACAAACTCAATTTCAAGTCTCGGAAATGGAACCATTTGTTGGAAAATGGTTAGACCCAAGGTTCAACGCTTCAACAACGCACCAACAAAACCCTAACTACCAGCCCTTTCAAAAACACCTACGAAGCATATGAAGTCTCACCTAAGGTAGACAATGCAGTATTCATCAATATCTAAGAACATCTAACCATTCAGCACATAACATCAAAGTAGATCTAGTATTTTGTTGGCACAGGAGTAGACCCAGGCTTCAATGCTACAATAGCGCACCAACAAAACCCTAACTACCAGCCCTTTCGGCAACACTTGCGAAGAAGATGAAGTCTCACCCGAGGTAGAGGCAAGGCTGGTTATAGGACTCAGGTGTCTGCAACCTTAGTTGGGACACAGATCTATGATTATGACACTTAATAGAGCACTTAGCACCGTTATTTCATCATTATTTACCTGATATCTACTTCGCAGATAAAACAAAGCATCGTAGCATTCACCCTGAACTAATGTATATAAGCACTTAGCAAATAGGATTAGATCAAATCTAGCAGACTCAAGCACTAAGAAAGTTCATAGATGTCAGATCTAGCATCCAGATTCATCATAAGCACAAAGAATAAGCAGATCTATCTATCTATATCAAATCACTTAGAAAATAATACATAAACACATCAGAACATCACACAGAGAAGAATAACACAGTATTTACGTGGTTCACCCCCACCATGGGGCTACGTCTACCAACTCTTCTTCTTTATTAGCTTCAATTAGTCATCCACATGCACATAGACACAAAACCCTTACTCTGTATAGGACAAGAGATCTGCGCAGCTCGCTAGATCCTCCTTCCTCGCTTTACAACACAAAGCCTTCACAATATCTTACAATGACTTTCACTTAGCTCTGCAAGTCTCATACAATATGCATGAAGCCTTACAATTCTTGATCATCCAGATCCAACTCTTAGCACTTAGCCAACTTGCACAACTCTTGAAAACTATTCAACTATTTATTACATTACCTAGCCTTCTATTTATACATACAAAATAGGCCTAAACATGGGTAAACCCATGGGTTGACATCCCATTCCCATTACATATTCCTAAATCCCAAAAAAGGACCCAAAAAGGGGACAAGATCTCGTAATCTCTGCTTCATCTTGCACTCTGTCTTTGATAGGCTGTCAAAGTCCCAAAATAGGTCAAACTTGACCAAGGATCTCCCAAAACTTGGTCAAGGGCCAACAACCCCCCAACACTCACCTGTGACTCATCCTGAGTCACTCTGGTTTGACTAGTTCTGCTTCAACTTGTTGTTGCGCCACAACCTCATGTTCTGCGAACTCTTGGATGATTGCATCATTGATTGGTGTGTCTAGATGTTGTTCAGCTATAGTGACAACCTTCTCTAGTTCTTCTCCTTGGACTTCTACTTCTATAAACAATTGATAGGCCTTATCTTGCACAGGTTGGATTTTCTGAGTTACCTCCATAACTTTGCTCTAGATAGTATGGATTTGTTGTTGTATAGTGAATTTCTCTTAGGAACACTTCATTCTTTCCACAGCTAACAGGGACTTCAGTTGCGCCTGTATCTTTTCGGCTTGATACTTCGCCTCTTGGAGTTGCGACTCCAGTGCCTTAAAATCTAGGTTCTCCATGAGTTGTTCATAGGTCTAGGCTCTGCGATCAATGAGGTGCTTACATTCCAAGGTAAGAACCTTGAGCCTTTCAACTGCGCTCCTGGAGGTTGCTTCCCTTTGGTCTCTTATATCTTGTGGGGTCTCGTGAATTGTGTGTAGTTCCAAGTCTGTGATGCATTGATGTAGCTGCTGGATCACTTCTTTAAGTTGCGCTACTTGTTCTTGAACTTGATCTTTGGCCTTTACTTCTATGATTTTCATAGAGAGAAGTGCTATGTTGACAATTTCCTTTACTTCGAGTTTCTTCACGAGCAACTGTTCCTTTTCTTATTGTAGTTGTGATTTTTCTTCAGCAAACTTCGCTTAGAGAGAAAGATTTTCCCATTCTGCAGCACTTCCTTCCTCTACTAGTACCCCTTGTAATTGTGTCAAAGCATGGGTGTCTTGCATTGTTTCTTCTTGTGCTCCTCGAAGGTGAGCTTCAACTATATCGTCTAAGCGGTGGAGTTGAGCTGGCTCATCCCCCAATTCTGGCTCTCCTAGCGTAGTGGAGACTGCACGGCTGGACTACAGGGCTTGTTGTACCCCTCGGAGTTCAATCTCAATTCGATCATACATATCCTCTTTCTTTGCTTCTCTTTTCTCTATTATTTCCAACGAAGCATCTTGTAGGGCTGCTATGAGGAAGTCAAAGTCATCAAAGGTGAGGACAGTCTGCATCTTGGTCATGGTGGCCTTAGCTTTCTTTCAGGAGGAAGGTTTTGGAGGTGAAAATTTTCTCTTCTTCAGGGGATCAACCTCGTCTCCTTGATTTTGTTCAACTTCTTTGTCACCTAACTCTTCGCCATCACCTCCTTACTCTGGTGAGATGGAGGCAGTCTTGATGGATGCGTTGTCTAATTCTTAGACCTCTTCATTTTCTTTGCCCCGCTAGGTTCAAGTGTATTTTGCATAGTTTCTAGGCTATCGATGTCGGATATCTCCACAGGGTCTGCTGGAACAAGGAGGTCCACCGAATAGTCCTTGGTGATCTCCTCCAAGTCCTCCTACGTGATGTAAGTAAAATGTTGTTCTGCACTAAAATTCATCAGAGACTTGAACCGGTGTAGAGTGTTCAGATTCATGCGAGGCTCAGAATGTATGGCTACCTTAAGATCATTGTAGTAGGTATGAAAAAAATCATTTCACTGCCACTATTTATTAATGTCGCTTGAGTACCATAGTGTACTAAACTTCATGGCCACTGGTTCAAAAGGCTCGATGTCTGGGAAGGTCGTACCTTCCAGCATCTCCCAGGAAATAAAATCTATCAGTATCGAAAGCCAACTTAAATGAAATTCATATCCTTGATCTTGTTCTTCTCTACAGTCGAGTTCCAAATGGTTCACTAGGTACTTCACCCAGTTCATCTGAAGGCCTTTCGCGCACTTTCCTGCAAGGTCGACTACAAAACCAGTGACTTGGGTGGGTCGGTTCTTTCGGACTAACTTCCCTGCAATCAACTGATAGGCGAGGTGCACTGTGCCACTCTGGATAGAAGCTAATTTGTAACCTCGCGTGCCCTTCTTGACATCGCCATAAGTGTCCTTGATTCGTTGTGCTAGGGCGCGATCCATGGCTTTTCCAGGGTAAAAATCCTGTCGATTGGGTCCTTTCATACTCAACCCCATTATCCAATTGATCAATGTCATATCAACTGTTATAGGGTGATTTAGCCACAAATAGCCTCCATGGTAACAAGACAATAGAATCTTAACACATCCATTCACCTCCTAGTGTCGTCCGAAGTGAGGAATCTTCATGACGTTCAGTAGGGTGGACCGTGTGAGGTTAATAGTCCATGACTAGGGGATTATCTTCAAATTCTTCCCCTTAATCTGGGTTAGATACTTATGTGGGGCGAGCATGTTGTAAATTTTGCGATCTCTGAGGTTGAAGTCGCTAAACTTCAACGTCGCAATATTATCTTGGTCTTCTCAAACTGCGCATATCCCCTTCAGGAGGTACGCCATGACCAAGGTGTATTCGAAATCTCTAGGCACGTTCTCTCTATTTACTACATCGCTCAGGGGTGGAATATAGGTGGGTAATATGGTTGGGATCAATTTAGCGTTCGCTAGATCATCCCTGTTCTTGGTTCGCTTTTCATTAGATGGTCGGGATGGTCTAGATCTGTGAGAAGTGGATGGAGAGGCTAGAAGTCCTCTCATCGATGATTCTTGTACACCTATAGAGTATAGACATTGACATGACTCTTTCAGTCATGAGCTAATTCAAAACTTCTTCAACAGCTTTATCTACAGTGCTCAATTCATCTGACATACACACTCGGAGTTAACAATCTCAGGTTCAGGGAATAACTTAGACACTCTAATAGGATAGACATAAAGAGTGTGATGATCATTGTATAAATTCAACTTAGTCTGTGGGCTCAAACTCTCAGTTGGAAAAAGTGTCCTCGGTGCCTAGCACGACAGGATAAATAGGTAACTCGGCAACGGGTCACTTGCAACAGGTATGAAGCCTTAATTAAATTTGTTTTGTTCGTTATGGCACGGTCCCAACAGTCAGATGATGAGTTGTTTGTCCATGAATGTCTTTCTTCCTGTTCGAAGTGTTGGTCTAACAGTTATAATGTCCCCAACAGCTATATTGCGTCGCCATGGCGAAGTGCCATGTGTCGTTGTTATGATATCCCGACGAAGCTCCAATTTTGCAAATTTTTCTTCTGCAAGGTTTCCTCTAGGAATTTTTATAGCTTGTCGATCTTAGCTCACTTCTTGCTTAGCTTTCTAGCCATTTTCCTGGTGAGCTTTGTCTCAGTGTGTTTTTTTCCATTTTGATTCTTATCTTCTTTCGACATAGGTACTTCGCGTTGTTGAGATTATTTCCTAATATTCATGGGTGATCCTTCTATAATAGTGATCTAGGTGGATATCGGTGGCCACCCACCTTTTCCGACTGGCTCAAAACAGTTTTCTGGCAATTTTGGCAATTTACTATTTTTAGCAGGTTTTAACTTCCGGGACCATTTTGAGGGCCTAAATGAAGGTTTTTTGAGATCTAGGTTCTCAATGATAGCTGAATTAATAATTGAGCCACCAAAATGAATCTGCTCGAGGATACCTTTCCAACGAGATATCACACACCTAAAACGGAGATCGTATGCAAAAGTTACGACCCCGGGAAGTTGATGAACTAACTTACCCAAACAGGGCCCACATGACTTTTGGCGCTTCATCTCCTAGGGTTAGGTTTTTGGATGTCTATGACTTTTGGTATTCTCATATATTGTAAAAATTCCTCTAGAGCCTCATTGTAATCATCTTCTCATGGATGTGAGTAGCAGCCACATCTCTTCTCAGAGATAAGCTACCAGCGCCCTAGCTAGTTTATTTCCATTCTGCCTGTAAGCATATTTCAGTCATTTGTTATTAATGAAATGAAGTCTTATT
>JZKD02S2077145.1:122157-132416 GCA_000966675.3 Picea glauca | reverse complement strand
CTTTTTACAATAGACGGGAATGCCAAAATTCCTAGACATCCAAAAACCTAACCCTAGGAGATGAAGCGCCAAAAGTCATGTGGGCCCCATTTGGGTAAGTTGGTGCATCAACTTCTCGGGGTCGTAACTTTCGCATACGATCTTCGTTTTAGCCGTGTGATAGCTCGTTGGAAAGGTATCATCGAGGAGATTCATTTTGGGGCCTCAATCATGCCTTCATCTATCATTGAGAACCTTTATCTCAAAAAAACTTCATTTAGGCCCTCAAAATGGCCCCGAAAGTTAAAACCTGCTAAAAATAGTAAATTGCCAAAATGGCCAGAAAACTGTTTTGAGCCATTTGGAAAAGGTGGGTGGCCCCCGATATCCACCTGGATCATTATAGCACAAAACCTTCATAGTCTCTTGCAATGACTTGCACTTAGCTCTCCAAGTCTCATATAGTATACACAAAGCCTTATAATTCTTGATCACACAGATCCAACTCTTAGCACTTAGCCAACTTGCACAACTCTTGTGCACTATTCAACTACTTCTTACATTTCCTAGCCTTCTATTTATACATACAAAATAGGCATAAACATGTGTAAACCCATGGGCCGACATCCCATTCCCGTTACATATTCCCAAATCCCAAAAAAGGACCCAAAAAGGGGATGAGTTCTCGTGATCTCTGCTTCATCTTGTGCTCCATCTTCAACAGGTTGTCGAAGTCCCAAAATAGGTCAAAATTGACCAAGGATCTCCCAAAACTTGGTCAAGGTCCAACATATTCATTCACATATAAGTCAATAAGCTACTACATCATATGAATCTAACATACATAAAGATTGCAACACTAAGAATAAATCACATCAATAACATATCAGACACATCGCACAAAGCAACCACAACATAGGATATACGTGGTTCACCCTATTGTGGGGCTGCATCCACCAACTCTTCTTCTCTTCTTATTAGTTTCTTCCAATATTCTTACATGCACAGAGCCATAAAGACAACTCCGCATAGGACAAGAGATCTATGTGCACCTCTCCAGATCCTCCTTCCCTGAGCAAATTCCAAGTACAGAGCCTCTACACAGTTTGTGCACAAAGCACTTACAAAACACTTGCACTTATCTCTGCAAGCCTTAACACATTTGTGCACAAAGCCAACTAGCCATGCACTAAGCCGATCAATGACTAGTAACTACTTCTTCCATCACCTATCTACTTATTTATACATTACAAAGGGGGTTTAAACATGGGTAAGACCCATGGGTCGACATCCCATACTCATTACATAAGCCCTAAACCCCAAAATCCCATAAAAGGGGGCGAGATTCCACGATATCCACTTCGCCTAGGTGCTCTATCTTCGACCAGCTTGTCGAAGTCCCAAAAGTGGTCAAACAAGACCAAGGTTCTCCAAAACTTGGTCGAGGGCCAACAACTACCGATCGGACCATCATCCATCAACCCAACTCCCTAATGTTTGATTTTCATACCCTCCAAACCAACCGACCTGATTATCAGTCATCAAAGATATTCATTAGAGAATAGAATTCCTTACCACTTCAATCGAAACCTAACCTTCAACCCATTAGAAATTGATGATCCCTAATGACTTTCGAAAACTCTTCCCCAATTTGTTCGACCCGACCATCGACTGCCAGCCACTTCTGGGATGATGTGGCAACTTCTGACATGGCATGATATGTGGATGTTGACGTGGCATGACATGTCATCGTGAGGTTTAAAATTGGATGGCATGGAATGTGACATGGATACTAATGTGGCATGACATGTGGATGTTGACGAGGCAATACACATCATCACCCTCTTCCCTCCATCAACCATCAGTTGATTATCTTGGATGACCCAAACACCTCGTTGAATTCGATCAACAACCAACCATTGGCCCATCAGTCATCAGTGATTTCTCTTGCATGTTCGAAAAAACTTCACCAAATAGGTTGATGCTTGACCATCATCCCATCATCCATTGGTTATTTCCATTGACAGTTGAAATTACTTCATAGGATTTAGCTGACCTGACCGTTGACTGTCAGCAATTTCTCTATGTGAACTTCAACACTTAGAAAATTTCCAAAATTTCTCTGATTGATTTGGATTGTTCATTCGATCCATTTCAAAAAAAAAATGAAACAAATCTTGAATATTAATTTGTTCAACCTTCAAAATGGATGAAACCTTACGATTTTTTGAATTTATCATGACAAATCTCCACCGTCAATCTTGAGATCCAAAGTGACCTCGGTCGTCGATTCCTGAACTTCTTCCTAGCATTACGTGAGACCATTTAAACTCAAAATTTCAACCTCTGAGGTCAAATTCACCTTTGTAACTTTTCGATTCATTCTTTAGATCATATCTTTGATTTCCTTGAGGCACTCCAACTCCAAATTTACCCACGAATTTGGGGATTTCATTCCAACTTCTCTGTTTTTCCCCAAATTTATACAGATCGAAGTTTGCAACAATGAAATACTCAATTCACTATCCTCCTTTCCCATACAATCTTAGTGTTTGAACCTGAGGGATCTGATACCATAATGTAACATCCCCCAACCCAACCAAGAGACATTACGGTGTGAAATAATCATAAAAATGAAATTTTAATAGCTAATTAAATTCCTGTAGCTTTTAGCTACAAATTACAGCCAAATTTAGCTATTGTATATAACCATAAAATAGATGCATCCACAACATGTTAAATACACACATGGATGTAGTAAATAGTTCATTACAACAAGATATAAATCATTCCCATTTACAGAGATCATGAAAAGAAATTTAACTCATAAATAGAAAATAGAAAACATATAAACACTTATCTTTTTAAAAAAATTGTGCAACCAACTTCTTGGGATGGACATTCCACCCAACCATAAACTGATTGTTCCAAATATCAACAACCAATCACCCCTGATTTGAGGCTAGTAATCAACAAAAGAGGGTGGTCTCTCACTGTCCACACACAGCTCATAAAACTCACAACCCACTAATATTCTTCTACACTTATCTCGATTTTCCACTTACTCTCTTCCTCTTGACCTATCCAACCCAAATAATGTGCCCCTTTACTGATATCAATCCCTCGTGTGTCCCATTTTTTTATCAGGGTCTCTATCACATGTTGGGGTAGATACTCAACTACATACTTAGTGAAATACTCTTTTTTTTTTCATTTTTCCTACTATTTAGGAGGACTTATATTTATAGCATGTCTATTTATAGCAGGTCTATTTTTAGCTGGTGGATTCCTATATGTAATGCCATGGGAAAATATCACGGTTTTCCAAAACCACGGGCTAATAAACCACCATTAGGCAAATTCCTATTTTTTAGCTAGCACTAGGCCAATTCCTATTTTTTAGCCACCATTAGGAAAATTCCTATTTTTAGGAGATAATTCTTGTTTCCTTAATTTTAGGAGATATTTCCTATTTCATGGCTATAGAGCACACTTTAGTAATAATATTAGCCTCCTAGGGAAGTCTGCATTACCCATCTAATACTTGGAGTTAACTCACTTCACTTATTTAGTGAATTTCCATAATTAGCAAAATTCTCACTCAGTCGGGACTTTAGTTCCATTCTTGGACTCTAGTCTTATTCTAGGTGATTTTTTCTATTATGGAATGCATGTTGACTTCATGTAGAGTTATTACTAATTTCACACCTATATTTTTTACCTTTTCTTATTATTATCAACTTTTGACTTTAGTTAATTGTTGTTATTGGGAGAAGTTACTTTTTTACTTGATCATGCACATGAAAATCCCAACCTAGTGAGCATTACTCCTCATGTGGAGAGTCCTATATATTGTACTCATTATCAAGAATTAATACATTGTGATTAGAGTTGGTTTCTTAGTCTCTTTTGTGTGAAGTTTGATTCTATGTTTTCTCTCTCCTCTCTCTTTTGCAATTAGCTAGTGTAGTATTTCCTTCTCACAATTAGGTCTTGGATTGTGGTTTAATCCTACATGGTATCAGAGCCATTATTATCAGGGAGTATTCACTTTTATTGCATGTTTATAAATCATATTGGACAACCCATAGAGAACTATGGATCAATCATCTTCTTCAGTGATCTTGACACCCTTCAACTACTTTGAATGGAAGCCCAAGATACAACTTCTACTTCGAAGCAAGGGTTTGTATAGGATCACCATGGGGACTGAGGTTGAGCCTACTTCGGCCATAGAGAAATCAAAATAATTCAACTGAATGGATGAACTATTCGAAAATGATATACATGCATTGAATCCAAGATATTTTGAGACCCTACATGACTACTTCTGTAAGTTTAAAACTTTGCTTTCTCATGTTAAGGCTTGTGGAAATGATAAGAAAGATGAACAATTAATCTTTTCATTTATAACAAAACTAGGACCATAGTATTTTGTCTACACTTATTCTTTTCCAACTACCAGGTTAGGTATGGGGTCTACATGGAAGATGTTATCCCTAGATGATTTCATGGAGTCACTTATATATGATAAAACAAATATCATCCAAATAGGGGCACTTAATAATTCCAAGCCTCGTGCGCTTACAAATCAAGGAAATTCAAATAAGAATAATAAAAAGAACAAAAATAAGAAGGACCATCATAACAAGAAGGAAGGTAAACAAAATCCCATAGATGAGAGTTCGAGTTCCAAGGCATCAAAATAAAGAAGGAGAAGAAAAAGTGTTCATATTGTAATAGGGGGTTCCATCCTGATATTTTTTGCATGAAAAATACCATAGATATCATGGAACAAACACTTGAGCAACATCACCTCAAGGATTGTATTCCAGATAATGCAAGGAAAAATTCATCATCGGAAAGAGGTAATGGTCATGCACTACTTGTTATTTCATCTTGTCCTAATGCTTGGGTGCTTGATTCAGGAGCTACCCATCACATGGCCTCATCGGATAGACTTTTCTCATACTTGGAGACTTGTTTTGAACCACTGATATTCATGGAAGATGATTCTCCTGCAGAGGTATATGGTAGGGGTAGAGTTGATCTAGACCATGGATCCTTTTAGGATGTAATTCATGTTCTGAAGCTTTCAGTGAGTCTTATCTTCATCTGTCAAATCACTCATTCAGGTTTAGGAAATATGGTGGAGTTCAATCCAGACCCAATTGTTATTTCCGACTTTTCAGATGGTTCAAAAATTGTTGTTGGTGAGGTTAATAACCATTCCAGTTTGTACACCTTATCTCACTTCACTCATAAATATGAATATGCATCTCTTCTAACACATGCTAATGAATAGTCTAGGTTGTGGCATGAGAGGTTTGGGCACCTGAAATTTAAATATTTAGATCAGCTTAGTAAGGGTGGAATGGTATATGGATTACCCCATATTCAATACACAGATGGAGTTTGTCAAGGCTTCATACTAGGAAAACATCTCAAGGAGAAGTTAAATATAGGTAAATCATGAAGGGAATCATCACTTCTAGATTTGGTTCATGGTGACATTATAGGTCCTTTCCCACACCCATCGATCAGTAAATATAAGTATGTTCTTACTTTCATTGATGATTTTTTGAGATATACATGGGTCTACTTTCTCAAATTAAAATCCGAGGTATTTCATTGTCTTAAATATTTCAAGCATCTAGTTGAGAACCAAACAGGGAAGAGGATTAAGAAGTTGTGTACAAACAATGGAAGAGTGTGTATGAATAAGGATGTTGATCATCTTTTTTCAAAATCAGGTATATATTTACAACACACATTTCCATATACTCCACAATAGAATGGGGTAGAGGAGAGAAAGAATAGGACATTGAAAGAGATGTCCAATTGTATGTTGCAAGATAGAGAACTACCTCAAAAGTTATGGGATGAAGCTATCAATTGTGAAACCTACATTCATAATAGAGTTCCCCCTAAATCAATCAAGGGAGTCACTCCATATGAGGCTTGGAGTGGGAAGAAACTGAAAGTCACTCACTTCAGAATTTTTGGTTCCCATGCATGGGCTAGGATCCCTTCCTATAGGAGGAAAGCTATGGAATATCAGAGTAAGGAGTGTATTTTTTTTTGGATATCCAAAGGGAGTGAAGGGATATAGGTTATTATATACTACTTAATATACACTATTCATTCAAAGGAGTGTTATGTTTGAAGAGGTTCCTTCAGATGTACATCCAGAGTAATCCACACCTTCATCTCCACCACCACTAGTTGCAGAACTCTGTGAGACTTCTTCCGATGAGATATCTAAATATGATATATATGATATTTTTTATTAGCAGTAAGAAGTTTCAGGTCCATATTATCGACCATGATGGGCACAATAGAATTTTCAGGCAACAGGTGATATAGTGGGTGATCTTGTCGATCCATGGAGAACCAGATCTTAGTGTGTGGAGCCTCCACAAGATTTTACTACCATGGAGACATTGTTTCTTATTTATTGTTATATGGTACTTGTATTAGATCCTTATTATTATGCACAGTCTAAAGGAATTCCCCATTGGGAGGAAGATATGAAAGAGGAGTACAATTCCCTGATAGAGAACAACACATGGGAGTTGGTTCCTCTACCTTCCAACGGGAAGCTCGTTAGATGTAAGTAGATTTTGAAGAAAAAGAGGGATTTTGATGGATACATTACAAAGTATAAGGCTCATTTAGTAGCTAAATATTTCTCACTGGTACAAGGCATTGACTATGAGGATACTTTTGCATCGGTTGACAAGATTGATTCCATTCGGTTAGCTCTAGATATTGGAGCAGCTAGAAAGTGGGAGGTACACCATATGGATGTGAAGAATGAATTATTACATGGAGATATTAATGAGGCTATATATATGGAGAAACCAGAGGGATATGATAAGGATCCATCATTAGTTTACAGATTGAGGAAGTCATTGTACTAAACAAGCACCTTGGGCATGGTATGCTAAAATGGACTCGTGTTTTCTCTCTAGAGGTTTTCTTAGATGTATATCATATCCTAATGTGTATATGATGAGGAACATAGATTTTCTTCTAATTATGGTTCTATATATAGATTATTTACTCATCATAGGGAACTCAACCTTTTCCATTTTTACAGTGAAGATCGTTTTGCATGATAGGTTTTCTATGGAAGATATGAGACTATTACATTGCTTTCTTGGTCTTGAAATCAGCCAAAATAATTCGGGAATCAAGATGTCTTAGTAAAAGTATGCCATAGATCTATTTGATAGGTTTCATATGACATATTTCAATCCAACTCCAGCACCCTTTCAATCAGGGTTTAGACTAGAGGATTTTGGTGTATCATCTTTGGTTGATTGTACTAGATATCGACAATTGGTGGGGAGTCTTCTCTAGCTTACACACTCTCGACTGGATATATCTTATGCAATTGGATCAGTTTCCTGGTACATGCAGGAGCCTCATGAGATTTACTGGAAGACAAGAAAGAGGATTCTTAGATATGTCAAGGGGACAACCAATTTTGGTATACACTATGCAGCAGGATCTTCTATGGATCTTGTTGGTTACAAAAAATCAGATTGGGTAGGAGATAGCAATGATCGCAAGTCCACTTTAGAATATGTCCTCTACCTTGGATCGGGACCTATCTATTGGTCAAGTAAGAAGAAACAAAAAAATTATTTATCATCAGTAGAGGCAGAGTACAGGGTGCAATGAATGTTACTACTCAATCTATTTGGTTGCAGCACTTTGTTACAAAGTTGGGATTTCATTTTCAAAAACTGATAGTTATATGGTGTGATAATGAGAGTACTCTCAACCTATGTAGAGATCTAGTTTAGAGGCAGCAGACCAAGCACAATGAGGTTCATATGCACTTTATTCCAGGAAATATTCAGGATGGAGTCGTTGATATGCAGTTATGTCCATCTTCAGAGCAGGTGGCAAGCATATTCATAAATTCTTTCACTGAACAAAATTTTGTCTCATTGAGGGACATTCTAGGAATGAGGGATATATCATCTTAGCAGCAGAACATGTTAGAATTATTTTCTTATTAGTATCATATTTT
Organism: Picea glauca; assembly: GCA_000966675.3. Taxonomy (NCBI): domain Eukaryota; kingdom Viridiplantae; phylum Streptophyta; class Pinopsida; order Pinales; family Pinaceae; genus Picea; species Picea glauca. The sequence goes on along the minus strand of JZKD02S2077145.1, from coordinate 124,393 downwards.
TACGAAGAATATTTGTTCCCACTTGGTTTTCCCTCTTTACCTCACTTTTGTTCAGTTGTTATGCATATATACTTTTACATGAGTACCTAACATGGCATCATATTGTCGGGGCTCAACATTATGCATGCCCCAGTTGTGTGGGGGGGTGTTGGGGTACATGCTCAACTACATACTTAGTAACATACTCATTTTTTCCATTTTTCCTACTATTTAGGAGGACTGTTATTTATATCATGTTTATTTATAGCCTAATTGTAGCTAAAAAAATAGGAAAATTCCTATTTTTTAGCTACCACTAGGCCAATTCCTATTTTTTAGCCACCATTAGGAAAATTCCTATTTTTTAGGAGATGATTCCTATTTCCTTAATTTTAGGAGATATTTCCTATTTCATGGCTATAGAGCACACTTTAGTAATAATATTAGCCTCCTAGGGAAGTGTGCATTACCCAGCTAATACTTGGAGTTAACTCACTTCACTTATTTAGCGACTTTCCATAATTAGCAAAATTCTCACTCAGTTAGGACTTTAGTTCCATTCTTGGACTCTAGTCTTATTCTGGGAGATTTTTTCTATTATGGAATGCATGTTGACTTCATGTAGAGTTCTCACTAAGTTCGCACCTATATTTTTGAGCTTTTCTTATTATTAGAAACTTTTGACTTTAGTTAATTTTTGCTATTGGGAGAAGTTACTTTTTTACTTGAGCATGCACATGAAAATCCCAACCTAGTGTGCATTACTCCTCATGTGGAGAGTATTATATATTGTACTCATTATCAAGGATTAACACATTATGATTAGAGTTGGTTCCTTAGTCTCTTATGTGTGAAGATTGATTCTATTTTTCTCTCTCCTCTAGCTCTTTTGCAATTATGTAGTGTAGTATTTCCTTCTCACAATTAGGTCTTGGATTGTAGTTTAATCATACATGGAATGGGTAGTTAGGAATCTCTCAGCTAGGAACTAAAGGGATCTTGTTTCTAGGAAAACTACCAGCAAAACAACGACAACCACATGTTGTTACAATGCAAGTCACACATGAGTTCACTCTTCAGGAATGAGAACCTGGTTCTTCAGTTTCCAGCTCCAATTACACTCCAACTTTCTCTAGAATTATCCCTCCATGTCTGCACCAACTCCAATATCTCTTTCTTGATCTCTACTTGCTCCTCATGCACCAAAAACTCAATGTGTAAAAATGTTGTCCCAACCCATACAAATTTCCTCTATGTTGGCTTGCTTTCTTGACTCACACACTTCCCCAAGATGATTATACTTAGCCCCCATGTGCCCAATAACTTTGGGATGTGACCATTCACACCCATGCTCTTACATGTATTCAATGATTGGATTTGGGAACACTCAATCAGAAATTAGAAGGTTCATATACAAATAGAAAATTTAGGAAAATGGGTTGCATTGAAATACATGGGTAATTCCCCCTTGGACCCCCTCTTGACCATTATCCTAGACCATCCCATCTCTTGTGGATTAATTCATCCTCCATGTCTGTAATGTCACCAAGGTTGAACCCTGTTGTAAATCATGTCTATGAAGTGTAAAGCTTGCATTATCAATTGTAATTATGTTTCATAGGCTGGTGAGCCAAGTTTATAGAATCTGGTGGGATTATGTGTTATTGGGCCAGAGAGCCTAAGTGTTAAGGCCAGGAGCCTGTTTTTGTATATGTAATCATGCAGAACATTAATAAAAATATAAACATTGTTGTGTGTAGATTGACCATGATGAATGAGTGATGGGGGACTAAGCTTCCACAAAGTGGGTAAGGGATTGGGGGCTAGAAGGTTGGAAAGAGGGGCTAATCCTAGGGGCTTAAGTCCTTAGGAATAATATTTTAATATTATTCCAAAATCCATGTGAAATGTGATGTTTTATCCTAAGTTCTTTAGAAGGATGAGTGACTTCCAAATGGGAAGGAAAGAGCTTCATGGGTGGCAATTTTCAACCCAAGCGCATGCAGTTAAAACTATTGAATTGAGCCATGATGGGGGGGTTCTCCATTCTGTCGTTCGTTGTCTAAAGTGTGTGACTACTGCGTCTGAGCTCGGCATATCACACACAACACTGAAAACTAAAACCATGAGACCTCTGTGGTCATTCGGTGTATTCCCATCTGGTCTCTGCATTTGGCCTCCATCCTCGACCTCTGCATAATTTTTTGTCACGCATCCTGTAACTGGTAAACCATGAGCCGATTTCTATCTTTTGTAG
>JZKD02S2077145.1:77205-92252 GCA_000966675.3 Picea glauca | reverse complement strand
TGCTGAAAGTGGGCACTTTCCACAGCGCACAATGAATCTTTGAAAACACGTTAGCAATAGCCATGATATCCACTACAAAATTCAACCGAAAGAATGGTTTCATTTTTGGAGTTAACACATACTACATAATTTGATCCATTCAGAACAATAAGATCAATATTTGAAGCCATATTTGATATCTAGACAAACTAGTCTGTTTCAATAAGTTCCAATCAGTAAACCACCATCCCAGAGTCAATCACACAATAGATATGACTCAACAAGGCTTCCAGATAACAGGTTGAGGTTTAAACCATCAGATCTGATACCATGTTAGGGAATAAGGTGGAACACGGTGTTGTTCCAGAGTCTATACTTAAGGCTTAGAAAGTACAGTGTCTAGGCATTCGAAAGTGAGAAAAGGGTAAAAAGGGAGAAGAGTCAACCTTCGGGAAAGGAAGCTAAGGTTGATTTCCAGGTTTTCATTGTCTTACTTCCAACTTTTCCTGAATGTTTATATCATGTTCAATCGCAACCCATGAACGTTCAAGTTCTACCCAGGTGGTGGTTGTTTTAAGTATGGTATCAAAAATGTTTAAGGCGATATGGGTTTGGTCTGATAAGCTGGGTTCAATATTAGGTTGTCTTACAACGGGGAAAATCATAAAGGAATAGTAAAATTAAAGGAGAGTTCGAGGTTTTTGATGCTGTATCAATTTGATCTTATAAAAGAGAACTTTGAATCCAATATTAAAGATAAAATGCAAACCAAAGGCCTTTTCCTGTCACCGAGTTATATTTTAAATAAATGGTGTGTGAAATGTGAGAAAAAAATCAAGCTGACTATAACGTGAGGCTCCTATCAAGAGAGAATCTCACCCTATAAATAGAAGAGGAAAATAAGATAAGAAGGAATCTGACGAAGCATAAAATATGAAAATTTAAAGGGTTCAAAGGTCTTGTACCTGCTAATTGTCGATACAGAGGAAAGACTGTAAACGATATAGATGACTAAAAATTGATCACCACAGTAGAGGTTTTGCTAAATTGCAATGAAACATTCATTAGACATATATAAACGAAGTGAAATTGAATATGAAATCAAAGAGGAAACAAACTCATAACATAGTCTTGACGGAATCGGGAGTCTTCAGATTGCTTTGTATTAATTCTCAAAAGGAGATAGTCTCTATTACAATCGACCAAAAAGGTCCAGCCTTTTTTATTTTTTCTAATTTCATATTTATACAAACTTCTACATGATGGAAGTTCAATCGTTCCAGGAGTATTTTTGGTTACCAAAAAAAAAGGAGATTAAATGTTTCAATTCTTTGTCTATGTCCTTCTTTCGAGCAACTGGAACACCTTCCTTTCTTTGCTCTTCAAGTTCTGAAAATATAATAGGAATACACTTGTCATTTTTTGATATCGGAAACCTGGCCCTTCGTATGCTCCATGCAAGTGACGCACTTATCCACCAACTGGGCTATCAACCTGGAAGGTTCTGTTTGATTATTTTCCTCAAAAGTGTAATAATCCTTCACTAATTGTGGCAACTTCCCTTCTACCTTTTGATATTCAGCGCTGATAGAACATAAATGTACACTTGGTTTTATTAGCCATTTATCTACTTGGATTATATCCGTCTAGGTTATCTGTGATATTTCAGCCAATTCTCTTTCCTCATTCTCCTTGATACTGAGTAGGTGCTTGGCTATATTAATCTTGCCCAGTGCCTCGGTCTTGTTTTCACTATCGATATTCAACAACCCCCTATCTATGAAGCCAAAAGTTTCTTCACAAGTGTTTCTTACCTATTTAGCTCATTGTTTGCCTTCTGATATGTTATGCTCCCATGCCTTCAGCAAGATGTTACCTCGGGTCTGATCTGGAATGGAGAGCCTGGAACTACTACTCGTTTCCTTTTTTGTCATGGCTATAACAACCTCTTGGAAAATGACCTGAGCCTCCCTAGATTCTTTTTCTCTGAAGGAGATGTTTTCCAATACTTGATCAATGAGTTGGCAGTGATTTTGAATAGTTTCCACTTTAGCAAGTAAACCTTGTTGAGCTGCCGACACTCTTTTTCGGATTTCTATGGCTTGGGATTGGAATATCCTGATATCTATCATATGGCTTTCGGTGAAGTTTAATTTGGCCTGTAATTGTGCTATTAACTCCTCTTTTTGGCTTATCTGTGATTGGTTGGTCTGGGCCGCCTACTGTGTTTGTTCGATATTGGACTTGAGTTGTTGAATTTCTTTTTGATCAGCTACTCTAGCTTGCTCTATACCTGTATTTGCCTAATCTCTAGCAGCTACCTCTGTTGTAGCCAATTTAGCCCCAATATCCCTGCTATCTGAGTTGCAAATTCTTGCTTCTTCATGTCTTTTCCATCGGCTAATATTTTAAATTTCTTGGCTACCTTGCCTACTTCTTGATAAATCTCTTCCTTCAAAACAGCCTTTCTCTTCTTATCGAACAAAAATTCGTTCGGAGGCAACTCTTCCACAGTTCTGGGCGATAGTTCTTCACCGAAAATCCATCCAGTGTTTGGGACTCCCTTTGTGGATTGTTGGGGAGTAACAAAAATGATGGGACTGTCGATCTACTTGGATGATTTCCCTGGAGTAACAACTGAGGTTGGCTTGCTTGTAGGGTTGGAGGTCTCAACTTCTTGTTTCGGGCCCCCAGTTTGCTTCTTCTTTTCCCAGTGTTCTTCTTGGTCAGGTGTTGAATCTTTGGAGCCCTTGGCTTCCATTTGTTGTACATCTTCGGTCATCGGTTTCTTACCTTGCAAGACTGGGGCAAGGCAGCTCGACCGATGTTCCTGGAATTTGAAAAAATCATCCATCTCTTCGGACAATAGGGCTTGTATTCAACTCAATACCTCTGCATAGGATCTCATGCCTTGAAAAATATCATCATGAGGCAAATTCTCGTGCTCATATATTTTAAGGCCACAACTAGCCATGTGATTACTCACGACCCTGTGTGGGTTGTGTTTCTTGAACTCTATGTTGACGAATTTAATATCTTCCAAGGTTGTTGCCTAGGTCTTTATGTGTCCGAAATATAATAAAGAATAGGTATTCAAATGAATGGGGAAGGGTGGCCATACATTTTTGGAAAATCCATTAAGCTCTTTGCTTATGCCAACAATCACGGTTTTCCTAGCGATTTCGTGACAAACCAGCCTATCTGGTATAAATAATAGTAGAGCATATGGAGGAACAGAGGCACCGAAAACCTTGATATAGGAAAATTCTTCCTCTACGTACCAGTCGGCCATGCTGCTCAAGTTGGCCGTGATGCTATCTAAAATCCTGAATGGTGGATTACTGAAGATGATGACATGCATCGACACCATTACCCAATTAAAAATCTCATATATGAAGTCTACGGCCTTATCCTCCCAAAGTTTTGAATGGTAGACATGGATAGGCTTAGCATCAGATGGATTCCAACTCCATCTCATTAGGGGAAAAGGCATCATGCAACAAATGGCATCCATGATGTATGCGGACACAAAAAATGAAGCAGCCTTCCCATTTTCCCGCTGTGTCTAATATTCTGTAATCCGACTAGTTAGACTATCTGACAACAGTTTTTCCCAATCGAAGGAACAGCCTTCAGCGACTGTATGAATTAGAGGTAGCCATGGGAGAAAGAAATGTGTGGTGTCCTCCCTCCCATACAATCTACAGGTCATCATTGCTATGTATTTTAATTGCGGTTCCAAATAAGAGATTGAATAAATTCCATTACCATCTTCCCTGAACATTGCGAGGTGCGAGACCCAATCCTTGATTAGATCAGACAAGTTTTTGTCGTATTGCTCACATTCCTTCCACTTAAAACCTTCCATAAAATTGACATTGTGTGAGAAGTTTGGTGTGGGTGACAATTGGTACATCGCCTACAAATGGTCTGGTCTAAAGGTCCCAACGATCACCTTCTGCTCGCTGATAATAGTTCTGGTCGGGATATCCACGTGATCTAGCACCCATTGAATCATATCATAGTAGGGAAGGAGTCGTGGCCTAGCCGCTACCTTATGCATCTCTACTTGAACGACGATCTTGTATTTGGTGGCCAAGTCGTCCCTCTCATTATCACTAGAATCGTCTGAACAGTTCACCAATTTTGACTGCAGAACCTCAGAGACGTATGACCAGGTTCTAACAGAATCAATACTTCGAGGTGAAGTATTAGAAACATTATCTGAGCCTTGCCCTGAACTCTCAGCAATCACCTTGGACGCTTTTTGTGGGGCCGTGATAGAGGACTCTGAATTATCTCTCCTGTAGTAAAAATGTGTATACATACAGAAATTAGCCTGATGAGAAAAGCTTCTTTGTGCAAGATAGAAACAAAATTTGAAACAATGAGAGAAAGAACTCTATATTTCGACCATTTAAAACCCTACATCCTTATGAACAGAATGGTCAAATCATTTTTTGAGAAATATTTTAGAAATAGAAACGATAGCTTTACCTGTCACTTCAACTCATTTCAAATAAATGCCATAAATTTTGATGGGTCGTGACACAAGTTGGCGCAAAACATTTAAAATTATCCTGTAGATGGTGCGTGTTAATATTTGTACTAATGCACTGATTAATCTGTCTTAACTTCTTTAATTAGGTTTTCTTGAAACTTTAATCACCCTTTCGGTGTTCACCGTATTGGGAGATTTCATTCCTACCCTTCGAGCCCCTAAAACCCGAGGTCGCAATGACGCAATCTAGTTAAGAAAAAAATGTAATCCGGATTAAGTGTTTTAAATAATCATGTTTAATTAACATCACGACTTCACGACTTGAGGATACGAAGGTAGAGTTTCTTGGAAGAGTGTATGTCAAGTCATGAAATCCTAACAGAGTTTAACTATGGTTAAAACTATTCACCCCTGACACTAACCCGGGTAACTTGTGCAAATGTCTCACGATTTCGCCTATCAGAGTTATGATGGTAAGACTTTTGAGGAGGGAAAACGTCAAGACACAAAATCCCCACAACACTTAACTAAGGTTTAAGGAACTTTACTCTCAACGCTAACCTGGGTAAACTTTCAAGGTTGTTTCGTGACTTCGTGTATTGGGGCTTGGAAACAGTGTGACTTGTAACTCCCAAAACGTGATATCCTGAGGTATAGAAAAGTGAAAAATCTCGCTCAATGGTTAAATGGTAATGGATTAGGAGTACAACATCCATCGCCACTCTGCATATCGGGACTACTGATATTTTCAGTGGGTAAAGGTCATGAAGTAAAACACAACTTAAAGGCCAACCTTTGATTGTAATAATTACATTTAAACTAGTTGAAAAAGGCAGCTCTAACATAGGCTCCAACTAGGGATCTCGTCTCCCTGCGAGACGGGAAGAAAAGTAGACCACGTGCCTATATTGGGTAAATGGAGTCATTGGTTTTACTTCTGCAAAACTTTCTTAAGGAAAGGGGATATAGAGGGAAGAAGAGATTTCATCTTTTACTTCTGAAAAGCTTTTCAACACTCAAATACATTTCAAACTTAGTTGCAGTCCCTTTCATGAATTTCTCTTTCTCTTTACTGAATTCAGGTCTTCCTTAAGACAATCAAAATAGTCCTAGGAAATCTAACAGATCTTGTGGCTTTTGGCTTGCATAAAACGAAGTTTATTACATGTTTTTAATTGGGGAGCCCTATTTGAACTAAGGATGTAGATCCGGTTTCGAAAAAATTGATTACCAGAGTAGAGTGAGATTCATGTATAACAACCTTACATATAGCTCATATATTGCTTCACTGCTAGTGAGCCTGTTCAGTACCCCGGTGAAGTTATCTGGCCCTTTTTATTGAATTTCCTTTCACCACTTCGAAATATATTTATGCATTTAAATTTTGAGACGAGGGCAATCATTTCTGAATTTCCTTTCATCGTCTATTTGGACTAGATGGGGGAAATCATTTCTGAATTTCTTTTCACCATCTGTCTTAAAATTTACTTTTTAGAACATGAAGAGGGGGCAATCAATTTGTATGAGGGGTGATATCTATGTAATATTTTGCAGTGGAGGTCTTTCAACTTACTTTGATTACTCGATACCAACCTTCCCTTAACTTTCACAACACCTTAGCCCATAGGGAAAAGGGGAAAGATTAATTCTAGGGGTCTCCCTTCGAGCAAGCCTCAATCCTTCAAAACTGTTGAAAAACCTAGAATAGTCAGGATCAACCTACGCATAAATTTGTTTAGTAAGAGACTGCGGAGTTGTGAAGACCATCTTACTTTCCAAAATCTGTTTTATAGCTTTCAAAGTTAAAATGTAATCTCTTCTCCCCATCTATGCAAACTCGGAAAGATGCTTGGATTTTTAAGAAGGTAAATCTAAAGATAGAAAGAAAGGTGACAGATAGAGATCTGTAAACTGAGAAACAGGGATCAAAAATTAAAACTGACTCTTGAAACCCTTTTTCCGGAGATGCTTTACTTTCTCTGATTATTTTAACTACCTCCTATCTTTATTTTAAGTTAAATTCTTAGGACCCAGAGCAAGTAGTTTCTCTTTTTAATAACAGTCAAGCGAAAACATTATATTTATGGGACCATTACAGCACTTTGGAGACCTTTGTTTTAAAAATAAAATTCTCGGGAATTCATACCTTTGCCTTACCAATTTAAAATAACTGAAAACCCTATCTATCCCCTGTTTTCGGTGAATTTAGTCTCTGATATATGACTTTATGTTTGCTCCTTTTGCTCGTTTAGGTTACAAGCTGAAATCCTATAAACACAAAGAGTGCCTTTTAAAAGAGTTGAATGTATTGAAAATTTTGTATCTCTTCTTCTACAAAAATTACTAACCTAATTAATTAAAGGTGAAAGTAAACTTACCCAAAAGAAATTATGAAATAGAAAGCAAATACAAACCGGTATATATAATGGAAATTTATTTATTTTTTATTTTTTTTGGAACCAATTATTGCATATTGTGTTTTAAATAATGCCCGTTCACAGGGGCGCTGAATATTTTACCATCCAGGTTTTCTAATAGAAACGAATTTTTCCCTTCGGGAGCTGCGACTTTGAATGGTTTGTACCAGATATGATCAAATTTACCGTGTTTCACTGAATCTTTCTTTCTAACATCCCATTTCAATACCAAATCACCAAGGAGAAACTCTCTATATTTTGCCTTACAATCGAATAACGTTTTCATGTCGTCTTGGTATTTTTGCAACCTTTCGTCCACTTCGACCCTGTGCTGTTGTACTTCGATCAGCTGGTTTATCCTTCTTGTGACATGATTTGGTTCTTCTTTCTCGTCTTGCCACAGTTTCATTATGGGAAGTGCCAGGTTTATGGGTAATACCACGTCAATCTCGTACACCATTTGGAAAGGAGAAGTGCCGATGGATTTTTTTGTGCCTATCTTATTCACCCATAAAGCGTATTTTAAATGCACATGCCAAGATTTTTTGTTCTCATTCAAAACTTTTTTAATTACATTGATCAAACTCTTGTTTGAAGACTCATCCATTACATTTCCTTGGGGGTAATATGTCATGGAATGGTTGAGCATGATATTGTATTTTTGGCAAAAACTGATCATAGCCATAAATTTAAAAGCCTGGGCGTTATCTGTGACTATCTTTCGTGGGAAGTTGAATCTAGACAAAATGTTTTCTTCTAGGAAATCTATTACCACCAAATTTATTTCCCTTCTGGTTGGAATAGCCTCCACCCATTTAGTCAAGTAATCTGTGGTAGTTAGGATCCATTTTTGTTGAGTGCTAGAATGGGGGTTGATTTCGCCTATAAAATATAGTCCCCACTGTTGAAAAGGAACCTATGTTTTGACCGGGACTAACAGTAGAGTTGGGAGTTTATGCATGCCTGCGAACAATTCGAAAGGGTTGCAGGTTCTAACTTTGGCATTGACGTCTGAGAAAAGTTTTGGCCAATAGTACCCTGCCCTTAAGATCTTCTAAGTTGTCACCCTCCAAGCGTGATGCCCCCCGCACACCCCTTCATGAAATTCGCTTATGGCCTTCTTTGTCTCTGATTCAACCAAACAAACCAACAAGAAGCCAAGTGGATCTTTCCCATACAATTGACTTTCCAATATACAGTACTTGACCGCATGCAATTTTAGCATCCTAGCTTTGGATGGGGATAATTCACTCGAGCATTTCAATGTCAGCAGGTAGGACACTATGTTTTTGTACCAATCAAATGAGGCAAACTTTTCTTCAATTCTGATTGCACTTGTTTGCTCATCGAGCTTGTTCAGGTCCACATCCTCTTTACTTCCCTGTAGGCAATTTATATCGAGGGCTCTGAAATTTGATTCAGCTAAAAGTTTAGCCAAACCTTGCCCCTTTACTAGTCTCGTCGGTTTTATCTCCAGATCAAATTCTTGAATTTTAGCGAGCCATCGTCCCCTTTTTCGATCACTGTCAGACTGAACCAAAATGTCTTTTACAGAGCTAGTGGGTACGTACGTGATTATCTTGGAATGCAACACATAAGTTCTGAAAGCCTTCAATGTCTTCACCATAGCATATGCTTGATTTTCCATTATATCGTATTTGAGTTCTACGTCTCTGAGACTTTTGCTAAAAAATACTATCAGTTGTTCGAAACCTTCTTCATTTTTCTAAAGTAGTACGGCGTCAATTGTATGTTCGGAGGCGAACGAGAAAATAAGAAAATCCTTTAGATATTTAGGGCTTGCCAGTACAAGTGCCTCACTTATCACCTTTTTGATGCGTGCAAATGATTCTTTGGCCTCTGCTGTCCATTTCACTTTGTTGTTTTTCTTTAACATATCTGTGATCAATTTCACAATTTCAACAAAGTTTGGGATAAACCTCCTCAAAAAAATTATCTTTCCTTAGAATGACTAAATTTCCTTTACATTTCTAGGAATATTTATTGTGTCTATAGCTTCAACCCTGCTAGGATCAATTTTAATTCCGTCTCGAGACACAATATGGCCCAGGAGTTTACCTTCTTGCATGGAAAAGTGAGACTTTTTGGGGTTTAAAGACAGACCAAACATGTGGCATTTTTCAAAAGTCTGTTTGAGATATATTAAATGATCTTCGTCAGATTTAGAAAAAATGGTTAGATCATCGAGATAGATAACCACGAACTTGTCTCTTTCACCGATGAAAGAAATATCCATAGCACGTTGGAAATTGACACCTGCATTCATTAGACCAAAAGGCATATTATCATACATGAATGTACCCCAAGGGGTAGTGAAGGCTATTTTTTCTTTATCATGTTCATTTATGGCAATTTGATTATACCTGGAGAAACCGTCGATCATCGACATCCTATTTTCCCCAACTACCTTTTCTAATACGTGATCCATTTTGGGCAGAGGGTAGTTTTCTTTGAGGGATGACTTATTTAAATTTCTAAAATCGACACACAGTCTGATCTCCCCGTTCTTCTTCCTAACCAGTGCCAGGTTTGCTACCCAATCGGAGTATCTTAGTGGTACTATTGTTTTCACGTCTAAGAGATTTTTAACTTCCCTTTTGACTACGGGTAATAAGATAGGGTTGATTTGTCTAAGTTTTTTTCTAAAGGGTTTGACACCATGCTTCAGAGGTATCTTGTGTTCAATCACAGTGGTGTCGTAGGTTCTAAGTTCTTCGTAAGACCAAGCGAAAATGTCTTTATACCATGCGAGTAAATATTTATACTTGATTTTTACCTCAGGAGTAAGGTACTTTGATATTTTTACCATCCTAGGCTCCTCTTTTGTCCCTACGTCACAATCTTCAACCTCTTCTGGTTGGGGTTGCAAAGTGGATTTTAAGGGCATGTCATTCTGATCGAAAATTCTCTCCAGGGGGATTAGTCCCTTTGGAATTTGATTATTCTTTAAAACCAACATGCGATGGTTAGCAATTTTTTCTCTGAACTCATGAGGCTCCTCTCCCTCCTTCATAATCTAGGTATGATCATTTTGGTTCTCTTGGTCAATGTGGGTTTCAAAGAAATCACCTACCATTTCCAAGAATTTTTTGATCTTTTCATCATCCTCGAAAACCTACCAGTTTTGTATATTGTTTGGTATGGATGGTTTGTTCCTTACCTCTATGTGGTACTTTAATTTGAAAGTAGTGGGAGGTACGAAAGTTGAAGCCACTTTGGCCAGTGAATTGGCTTGCTGGTTTTCGGCCCGTGGGATGAAATGAAACTTTATCGATGAAAATAAATTTTCTATAAGATCCCAGGCACAATTTCTGTAAGATCTCAATCTTGGGTGCTTGGCCTGGTATTCTTGATTTATTTGCTTCACTATCAACTCTGCATCTCCGTAAACTTCCAGGTTTTTTATTTTCAACTTCCTAGTAGCTTCCAACCCTAAGACTAAGGCTTCATACTCACAGACGTTATTTGTGTAGTCTATATCCCATTGAAGCTTGTAAGAGAAAGGGATAACAAAATCATTTTTAGGTGCCACAAAAATTACTCCTGCACCCGCTCCTTGACATGACAGGGCACCGTCAAAAAACATTTTCCAAATCCCAGTACTATACATATTTTCATATGTCTTTCCTGATTCATTATTTTCTAAGCAATTCTCTTCTACATAGTTATTTACATCATCATCAAAAGACAAAATACAATTTCCTAGATCTTGATCGAAAATATAAATAGGAAAATTGTTAGGATTCTGAGGGTCGCTCACTGTGTAGGCTAGCCTTGTTTCCATGTATAATCGAGTAAGTTGTCCACCAAACATAGGAATCATGGCATAGTTCAAGTCTAGTTTCAGAGACCCACCAAGTTTGGCCCCCCATGACCTAGATAGCAGTAATCCATACTTCGGGGGTATATCGGCAATAAGCACATCCATCAAGACGCTTTTCACCAAGACCTGCACAAGAGTGACTACTAAATCTTTTATCATACCCATGCACTTAACTCTTCTTGAATCGAAAGAGTAGAGATCTCCATAAGGCTTGGTGATCTCGAGGCCTAATCTATCCATAATAGTTTTGGGCATCACATTATGTGAGGCCCCAAAGTCTAGCATGTAGTTATGCAGCAGTCGATCATGCACATTCAGAGTGATATAGAAAGGAGCTACAGTGTCTCTGGAACCTTCGAAATGTGGACCAAAAGTGATATTAGGCTTATCATATTTCAATTTTATCACATCAGAGTGACTTTCTAGGTCCGAAAAACCTATCACTTTGGTCATTTGCTTTCGATATACAGGATTCTTCATTAATTCTACCAGAGGGATTGGTATTTTTATCTTACTTATCTCATTTTCGAGACTGAACCCTCCACTACCTTTGTCTGTTTCTTCGGTTGAGACCCCAAACTCCTTATTTTTTAATTTATTTGTTTGTGTTGATTTATCACCCATGAGTTTGTCTACCGGTATATGTGTTTCAGTTGTCTTAGTTTCCTTTGTTTGGGTCTCAACCTCTTTTACTTTGGGATCTAGTGAGTCTGTCCCTTCCATTTTTCTATTAGATGTCTCAATCACTTTTGGGGTGGGCTCGTATAATTCACCTCTAGGGAGAATTTTCTTGGGTTGAGGAGTCAACGCAGGTTTGTTTTTAGACCTCAGGTTATACCTCAGTTGAACCTCAACCATTATAGAATCGATTATTTTTTGATAGCCAGAAACATCAGTGTTGTTTATGTCCTCATCTTTATTTGACGGTAGTTGAGTGTTCAAGGACTTCTCATAATCTTATTTAGTTAAGTAAGGTTGTGTGCAGTCATCACCCAAATTTTTCACATCTTCTTCCAGACCCTCTAAATCTTGCAGGTCATTTCCTCCTATAAAATTTTCATTTTTTAAAGGGGTTTGAATTTTCTGGTCTTCATTTTTAAGCTGCCTTTGTTGATTTTGAGGATTGGGGTTTCTTCTGAATTCCCTCTTAACGAAAGAATCGGCCTTGGATTGATCTAGATCCATTCTAGAAATCTTATTCGATAACTCCTTAATTATCCTAGCCATATCATCCATTTTGTCATCTGTGGATCTATATGACCCTGAGGATCTCGCTTGTTCCCTAAAATGTTTGTTTTCTCGATTTCCCATTTCTACTTTGGTTTTCAACTTGCCAGAATCCATCATATTAGATTCGATTTCTATGGCATCATATTGCATTCAGGTTAGGGTACCCCCCCTCCTTTCTCTCAAAAGGAGTGTGAAATCGGGTTCGAAGGCTCCCGCAAAGGTCACCTTGGCTGCAGGTTGGGACGGTTTAACTTCAACCGGGATATTATTATATAATTTGTTAAATCTTTGAATGAATTCCATAATGGTTTCCGAAGTCATTTTCTTTAAAGAGATGAACTCTATCAAATAATACAAATTGTCTTTCCTTTCACCCCATTGTCTAAAAAAGGAGTCTTTTAGGGCATCATAGGATAATATAGATCCTATGGGTAGACTTCGAAACCAGGTTCGTACCTGTCCTTCGAAAGTCTAAACAAACAATCTCGAATATACGTCTTCGTGTTCGAGACCTAGGATATCAGCGAATTGATCAAAGAAGTTTATATGTTCAGTTTTGGTCAAGTCCCCTTCCCCTATAAATTTAGGTAAGTTTTTTATGTAATTTTCAGGAAGGTCGTGGAGAGGGATGGGCAGAACCAAAGGTGCATATCTCGCAGCTACTTTAGCGAAAACTCTAGGAGGCGGGGGAGACCCTTGGCACCCTGCTCCTCCTCCAGGAGCCACTCCGCCTCCTCCTCCGGTGGTTTCCATCGGTGCTACCTGGCAGGGAAAAGGTGTGTTATATAGAGGGTTCTGGAAGACTAAAAGTGAATTTCTAGCTTCTTCGAGAAATGAGAAAAGAGAAGACAGGTGAAAAGAGATGCGAGGACTTGGCTCCTCGGATTTGCAAGAGATGTAATCAGGGGAACCCGCGGGTGTAGAATTTGAGTATATGGTATATTCTTCGAGACTTGGTGAGGTCAGGAAGTCTAACTAAAAATTTGGTGGGATATCGATCTCTGATAAATTCACTATGGGGTTTTTACCTTTGTGTATGCCAGAGGTTGTTTGACGTATTTCACTTTTAACCTTAGAGAGAATTAGATCTGGTTTGATGGTTTCAGGGAGGGGATTGTGTGAAGTTGAAGGTTCAAAGGAACTTTTGGTATTGAGTTGTGGGCACTTAAGTTGGTATACTGCAGTGGTTGGCTTAAGGGAACCTCTATTTTTCATTATTTTTTCAGGATCGAAAACGAGCGTGGTCTGTTTACCCTTTGGGTTTTGTCTGGTGTTCCTTCGATAGGATGCCAGCTTATTTAAACGTGGAGTTTCCAAGTGAAATATAATAAAAGACTTTATGAGGTGTTCACTCTTTCTTCACTATTAAAGGGCAAAACTTGCAAAAAATGCCATTCTTCCCAGGGAAAAGGTTTCGTAACTTCGTCCCCGGCAACGGCGCCAGAAAGATGTTGTTCCAAAGTCTATACTTAAGGCTTAGAAAGTACATTGTATAGGCATCTGAAAGTGAGTAAAGGATAAAAAGGGAGAACAGTCAACCTTCAGGAAAGGAAGCTAAGTTTGATTTTCAGGTTGTCGCTATCTCTCTTCCAACTATTCCTAAATGTTTATATCTCGTTCAATCATGGCCCATGAACGTTCAAGTTATTCCCGGGTGGTGGTTGTTTTAAGTATGGTGTCGAAAATTTTTAAATCAATATGGGTTTGGTATGATAATCCGGGTTCAATATTAGGTTGTCTTACAATGGGGACAATCATAGAGGAACAGTAAAATTAAAGGAGAGTTCAAGGTTTTTGATGATGTATCAATTTGATCTTATAAAAGAGAACTTTGAATCCAATATTAAAGATAAAATGAAAACCAAAGGCCTTTTCCTATAACTGAGTTATATTTTAAATAAATGGTGTGAAATGTGAGAAAAACATTAAGTTGTCTATAACGCAAGGCTCCTATAAAGGGAGAATCTCACCCTGTAAATAGAAGAGGAAAATAAGATAAGAAGGAATCTGACGAAGTATAAAATATGACAATCTAAAGGGTTCACAGGTCTTGTACCTGCTAATAGCTGATACAGAGGAAAGACTATAAACGATATAGATGACTAAAAATTTATCACCGCAGTAGAGGTTTTACTAAATTGCAATGAAACATTCATTAGACATATATAAGCGAAATGAAATTGAATATGAAATCACAAAGGAAACAAACTCATAACACAGTCTTGACAGAATCAGGAGTCTTCGGATTGCTTTGTATTAATTCTCAAAAGGAGATGGTCTCTATTACAATCGACTAAAAAGGTCCAGCCTTTTTTATTTTTTCTAATTTCATATTTATGCAAACTTCTACATGTTGGAAGTTCAATCGTTCTAGGAGTATTTTCGGTTACAAAAAAAAAGGAGATTAAACGTTTCAATTCTTTGTCTCTATCCTTCTTTCAAGCAACTGGAATGCCTTCCTTTCTTTTCTCTTCAAGTTCTGAAAATATAACATGCAGACACTTGTCATTTTTTGATACCAGAAACCTGCCCCTTTGTATGCTCGGTGCAAGTGACGCACTTCTCCACCAACTGGGCTATCAACCTGGAAGGTTCTGTTTGATTACTTGCCTCAAAAGTGTTGTTGGGCTCCAAAAATGTCATACAAATATCACTCATTACCATACATTTTTCACCTATGCTTCCATTACATCACTCATTATTCACTACCATGTCACTTCATTTTCCCTATTATTCACCATTAATGGGTCTCATTTATATTTTCCAAACATTATTTATTTTCAAGCATTTTTAAGAGAAATTCTTGATTAAAAATTAGAAAATAATATATTTTACTTCATATATGGAAAGTGGATTGTTTTTGTGACATGTGTAGGTGCCAAGGAAGCTTCCAAGACACCTTTATGTGGCCTTGAATGATCAAATTCTAATTTGATAATATAAGAGATCATGATCTCACGAAGAAGATCAAGGACAAAAGAGGGTTATGTGTCTAGATGGTTGAGAGATGTATGGAACTAAAGAGAGATTAGTGGATGATCATTATGAGTTTGTTACTCATCCCATTGTATAAATA
>JZKD02S2077145.1:55678-74122 GCA_000966675.3 Picea glauca | reverse complement strand
TGTAATCTTAGAATTTTGGAGTATGTAATCTTAGAAGCTTAGAGTTGTAACCTTAGAGTTGGTTTGTAATGGAGATTTTGAAATAAAGAATCATACTTCGATTTTTATTCTACATCTGAGTCTCCTTTAAAGTGGTGTGCTTGTGGAGTTATGGAGAGCCCCCATGGCCTCACTTGCATGCTTATTTTCTTATTTTAGGTATAACTTAATTTATGTTTTTTTTTTTTTATTTCAGCTTTTAAAGTTTTGTTAAATGTTCTAATACTAGAAGTATCTTATTTGAAAGTGTTTTTGTAAGAGAACCATAAGATCTTAGACAATTATTAGATTTAGGTTTGTTTCATTTCATATTTTAAGTTTTGTTAAATGTTCTAATATTGGAGGAGATCCTAAAATTCAGGTGTTCTTTTAAGGGAACCTTAGGATCTTGACAATTGTTAGATCTAGGTTTGATTAATTGTTGAAATAGATTTTGATGAATATGTTCTTGTAAGGGAACTTTAAGATCTCAGACATATTAGGAATCTTTCTAGATCTATATATTTTAGATAGAGCTTCTAAGTTTACCTTCTTGGGTTGACATTAAATAAACTTTGATTGACATCATCAATTGGAATCTAACAAGTGTAGTAATCCTTCACTAATTGTGGCAACTTCCCTTCTACCTGTCGATCTTCGATGTTGATAGAACATAAATGTACACTTGGTTTTATTAGCCATTTATCTACTTGGATTATATCCGTCTGGGTTATTTGTGATATTTCAGCCAATTTTGTTTCCTCGTTCTCCTTAATATTGAGCAGGTGCTTGGCTATATTAATCTGGCCCAGTGCCTCAGTGTTGTTTTCACTATTGAGATTCAACAACCCCCTATCTATGAAGCCAAAAGTTTCTTCACAAGAGTTTCTTACCTCTTTAGCTCATTTTCTGCCTTCTGATATGTTATGCTCCCATGCCTTCAGCAAGATGTTACCTTGGGTCTACTCTGGAATGGAGAGCCTAGAACTACTACTCGTTTCCTTTTTTTTCGTGGCTATAATAGCCTCTTGGAAAAGGAATTGAGCCACCCCATCTTCTCTTTCTCTAAAGGAGATGTTTTCCAATACTTGATCAATGAGTTGACAGTGATTTTGAATAGTTTCCACTTTAGCAAGTAAACCTTGCTGAGTTGCCGACACTCTGTTTCTGATTTCTATGGCTTGGGATTGGAATATCCTGATATCTATCATATGGATTTCGGCGAAGTTTAATTTGGCATGTAATTACGTTATTAACTCCTCTTGTTGGCTTATCTATGATTGGTTGGTCTAGGCCACCTGCTGTGTTTGTTCAAGATCGGACTTGAGCCGTTCGATTTCTTTTTTATCAGTTTCTCTAGCTTGCTCTATACCTATATTCATCTAATCTATGGCAGTTGCCTCTTTTGTAGCTAGTTTAGCCTCCAAAGTTTTGATTAAGTGGTTTTTTTTCTTCAATTGATCTTTTAGGGACTCGACAGAATATTGGTTGGTTGTAGAAAAATCCCCCAATGTCCCTGTTATCTGAGTTGCAAATTCTTGCTTCTTCATGTCTTTTCCATCGGCTAAGATTTTAAATTTCTTGGCTACTTTGTATGCTTCTTGATAAAGATCTTGCTTCAGAATGGCCTTTCTCTTCTTATCGAAGAAAAATTTGTTCGAAGGCAACTCTTCCACAGTTATGGGCAATAGTTCTTCATCGAAAATACATTCAGTGTCTGGAACTCCCTTTGTGGATTGTAGGGGAGTAACAGAAACGATGGGACTTCCCATCTGCTTGGATGATTTCCTCGAAGTAACAACCGAGGTTAGCTTTCTTGTAGGGTTGGGGGTATCGACTTCCTGTTTCAGGCCCCCAGTTTGCTTCTTCTTTTCCTGGTGTTCTTCTTGGTCAGGTGTTGAATATTTGGAGCCCTTGGCTTCCATTTGTTGTACATTTGCGGTCATCGGGTTCTTACCTTGTAAGACTGGGGGAAGGCAGCTCCGCCAGTGTTCCTGGAATTTGAAAAAATCGGCCATCTCTTCGGGTGACAGGGCTTGTATCCGACTCAATACCTCTGCATAGGATCTCGCGCCTCAGAAAATATCATCATGAGGTGAATTCTTGTGCTCATATATTTTAAGGCCACAACTAGCCATGTGATTACTCACGACCCTATGTGGGTCGTGTTTCTTGAACTCAGTGTGGACAAATTTAATATCTTCCAAGGCTGCTGCCTCGGCCTTTGCGTGTTTGAAATCTAATAAAGAATAGGTATTCAAATGAATTTGGAACGGTGGCCATACCTTTTTGGAAAATCCCTTAATCTCTTTGCTTATGCCACCAATCACGGTTTTCCTAGTGATTTTGTGACAAACCAGCCTATCTGGTATAAATAATGGTAGAGCATATGGAAGAACAGAGGCATGGAAAACCCTGATATAGGAAAATTCTACCTCTATGTACCAATCGGCCATGCTGCTCAAGTTGGACACGATGTTATCTGAAATCCTGGGCAGTGGATTACCAAAGATGATGACATGCATCGGCATCATTACCCAATTGAAAATCTCATATATGAAGTCTGCGGCCTTAGCCTCCCAAAGTTTTGAATGGTAGACATGGATAGGCTTAGCATCAGATGGATTCCATCTCTAGCTCATTAGGGGAAAAGGCGTCATGAAACAAACAACGTCCATGATGTATGCGGACTTAAAAAATGAAGCGGCCTTCCCATTTTCCCTTTGCGTCCGATATTCTGTAATCCAACTGGTTAGACTGTCTGACAACAGGTTGGCCTAGTTGAAGGAATAGCCTTCAGCGACTGTATGAATCAAAGGCACCCACGGGAGAAAGAACTGTGTGGTGTCCTCCCTCCCATACAATTTATAGGTCATCATTGTTATGTATTTGAATTGTGGTTCCAAAAAAGAGATTGAATAAACTTCATTACCATCTCCCCTAAACTTTGCGGGGTGCAAGACCCAATCCTTGATCAAATCAGACAAGTTTTTGTCATATTGCTCACATTCCTTCCACTTAAAACCTTCCAGAAACTTGAAATTGTGTGAGAAGTTTGGTGTGGGTGACAATTGGTACATCGCATGTAAATTTTCTGGTCTAAAGGTCCCAACGGTCACCTTCTGCTCGCTGATAATAGTTTTGGTCGGGATATCCATGTGATATAGCACCCATTGGATCATATCGTAGTAGGGAAGGAGTCGTGGCCTAGCCGTTACCTTATGCATCTCTACTTGAACGAAGATATTTTATTTGGTGGCCAATTCATCCCTCTCATTATCACTAGAATTGTCTGAACAGTTCACCAATTCTGACTGCAGAACCTCGGAGACGTATGACCAGGTTCTGACAGAATCAATACTTCGGGGTGAAGTATTAGAAACATTATTTGAGCCTTGCCCTGAACTCTCAACAATCGCCTTGGACACTTTTCTTGGGGCCATGATAGAGGACTTTGACTTATTTCTCCTGTAGTAAAAATGTGTATACATACAGAAATTAGCCTGATGAGAAAAGCTTCCTTGCGCAAGATAGAAACGAAATTTGAAACAATGAGAGAAAGAACTCTATATTTCAACCATTTAAAACCCCTGCGTCCTCATGAACAGAACGGTCAAATCATTTTTTGAGAAATATTTTAGCAATATAAACGATATATTTACCTGTCACTTCAACTCATTTCAAATAAATGCCATAAATTGTTACGGATCGTGACACAAGTTGGCGCAAAACATTCAAAATTATCCCATAGATGGTGCATGTTAATATTTGTACTAATGCATTGATTAATCTAGCTTAGCTTCTTTAATTAGGTTTTCTTGAAACTTTAATCACCCTTTCGGTGTTTGTCATATTGGGAGATTTTACTCCTACCCTTCGAGCCCCTAAAACCCGAGATCGCGATGACGCGATCTAATTAAGCAAAAAATGTAATCCGGATTACGTGTTTTAAATAATCATGTTTAATTAATATCGCGACTCGAGGCTACGAAGGTAGAGTTTCTTGGAAGAGAGTATGCCGAGTTGTGAAATCTTGACAAAGTTTAACTATGGTTAAAACTATTCACCCCTGACACTAACCCGGGTAACTTGTGCAAATGTCTCCCGATTTCTCCTATCAGAGTTATGACAGTAAGAATTTTGGGGAGGGCGAACGTTGAGACGTGAAATCCCAACAACACTTAACTAAGGTTTAAGGAACTTTACTCTTGGAACTAACCTAGGAAAGCTTTCAAGGTTGTTTTGCAACTTCGCGTATCGGGGCTTGGAAACAGTGTGACTTGTAACTCCCGAAACGTGATATCCCGAGGTATAGAAAAGTGAAAAGACTCGCTCAACAGTTAAATGGTAATGGCTTAGGAGTACAATGGCCATCTCCACTCTGCATATCGGGACTACTGATATTTTCAGTGGGTAAAGGTCATGAAGTAAAAGACAACTTAAAGGCCAACCTTTGATTGTAAGAATTACATTTAAACTAGTTGAAAAAGGCGTCTCCAACACACCGCATGAAACAGAGAACACAATACTACAAATAATCAAAGAAGGGAAAGAAATTCAAGAAAGAAAAGGTGATGTCTAAAGACATGGTTACAACACTTAAGTAGAGCACACTGTGTTCAGAACATTACAGTGCATATTGCACATCTTGATCCACATGATCTATTGTGCAATCTCAAATCATATTCATAATGACCCAAGGGATCTTATTTTATAGTCTCAAGATCTAACTAATTTCCATAGAGTATGAAAGATATTTTCCACTTATAATCATCGATAGTTAGAGTTGAATCCACAAAATTGGCTATATCGATTCGGCTCGATGAGACTCAACACGACTGACTATCCGTCCAAATCGTAGTTGATTTTTGGATTGATCATCCATCGCCTGACTATCTTTGATTTCTAGTCAAATGCTTGATCGATAGGAACATATACTACCTGACCGACTATATCTAGATGAAGGTCAACCTCTCGACCAACTAAACCCAGGAGATGTGTGATGAACCATTAATGCTTGATGTTCCAACAATCACCATCGATCATTGATCTGGTGACAAGGAGCGATTCTAGTTGTCCGATTGAGGGAATGCAAGTACATAGAAGACAAATTTTGAACATCCCACCAGCCTAAGATGGTTAGGGGGTTAGGTGTGTTACAATAATGATGTGCAATGACTGAAATCAAGGAGGAGTAAAGGTATAGACAAAATAGGGTAACAAGCATAAGATAAGCTATGTATTAATAAATTTCCTTCATTCCTAAAAAATCAAAGAATTAAAAGTGTTCTTACCTATAAATTTTTTTATTTTCCAATACTTACTTATATGAATGTTAGATCTGAGCATGTACGGGAAAATTTGAAGTTGCGAAGACCATTTAAAAGCACTGAACATACTTAGAATTATGAAGATATGTTGTTGAATTTGATGTGAATTGTGGAGATTCAATACTGATCAAAGGTACATGCATTGCATATGATACCATAAAATGCTTCTGGAAGTTTTAAAGGATGAGAATTGAAAACTTGCCATCATCTAGACCTAATCAAGTGATGAAAAATACCAAAAATCCACCTGCATATTTTCATGTACCCTTGGTACTAGAAGGGCAGAAATATTTTAAGAGCTAGAAAAAAAAACATTGTTGTTGTGAAGGCTAGAGATAAATGGAACAAATGTTGATGTTGAAAATATTGTTAATTCTTATTGAAGGAATGTAGATGAAAACTTTATATTTTACCTATGCTCGAAAACCCGCAAATTGTGGAAATTCTTTAAAAAAACTGAACTTATTGGTGGAATGCAGGTTGGAAACTGAAATCAAAAGACTGTAGGTTGTTTTTAGGGAATGATTCTACTTTAGGGAAAGATACTACAACAAGAATGACATCCCCTTTTATTTCGACACTGCTGGAAACTACAAATAGTTGTTAGAATCACAAACCAAATAGTCTTCTCCATAAACCCACATCTTAGCACAATTCTATCTATGTGAACAATTTTTTTTTAAGTCGAACATAGAGAGAATTGTTTGGATTAACGACCATTAATAGATGTCATTAACCAACATGAGATAAATCACCATTAATGACAATGAGTGTCAAGGTGCCCTAGTACATCTTGCTAGGTACGAATGAATGTGTTGAAGTTGAGTCACTTGCAAGATCTATCATTCAAGAGGAATTGATGAATTCTCATTTTGTATAGTGAGGAGGATTTCCATTGATGTATGTAAGTCCCAAGGTACTATAAACCTCTCTAATATCATTCCCAGATGATGTGTCGAAGTCGATGGGACGAGATTTTTTGAAAGGTGGGCCTTAAGGAATGTTGCATCATCTGACATGAGTACAAATGATTTTAAAGAACCGTAATATGAGATTGAACCAACATGTAGAACTTTGTTGAGATTTTTCCTGCCAGTTTCTTGGTTTCCAAGAAAATATCATGTCTAGTTGCACCAGTAAACTGGTTTTCACAACTGGACTTATTTTTCTCTTTATTGTTTTATTTATTTATTTACACTATCCTACTTTACTTGGAAAAGAAAAAAAAATCTCAAGTGTAGGAGTATTTCCAATGCATCCATTTATGCAATAGGATCTTTGTTAAACTCATATCCAAATTTGAAAACTATACCTCCGTGATTGTCAGGATATGAGAGACCAGTTGTTTTAGTAGAGATGGTGCCAAGAAATGTCAAACAATGAGGCAATATGGTGGCCTGATAATCATGTGAAACCAAGTTTCAATATAGTCTTTGTCTCCTCGGATCTCTTTGGTTTTCGTTCCATAAATTTCTTCAAAAAATTGCTCATGAAATTCCTGAATGCACAAGGGATCTAGTGACAAACATGCAAAAAATTCTTCAATCTTTCTTTCTAGTGTCTATTCTCCATCTGATGTTATCCATGTGTCTTTTATATTCTTGCAAGGATAATTAAGGAATACTCCTAGGTTTTCTTCTTATGGATCAGGCTCATGGATCTCCTCTACTTCTAGAGATGCAAATTCCCCCCTCGTGACAATTTTGAATTTGTGACAGGGGTTTAAGAAATTCCTTGTAGTGATAAGTCCTTCTTTGTTTAAAAAATTCTTGAACATTTTCAAGTTCTTTCTATTGGTCTAGAGATCCTACTCATAAATGGATTAGTAGCATGGGGGTTTTTACAGTACCTTAGAATAAGGAAAAGAAATGAAATCAAGAGAAATGAAAACATACTACTCAAAGCAAACTTAAACAATTTGAAAAAAATTCATGCATTTGAACTCATCATGCCACTGAGACCCTATTATCACCAATTTATATGTTCACATGAGTTAGCTCATCAAAAATGACACCCACTTGCATAAAAGGAAGCACACTCTTGTGCGATAAAGGAAACACACTTGCATGAAAGGAAACAACAAGGCTTCAAAGAAACTCACTAAAGTGAATGTGTCCATCTTTTACACTACAAACAAATCTACAGTGAGGTTGTGTTTGTGTCTTACCACTTACTCCACCCCCCCCCCCCAAGTTGCAATTGTAACTAAATACACACAAAGTAGGAAACTTATGAAAACAACCTACCTATGCTCTAATCCCTTTAACATCTCCCTGAAAACAACACCAAAAATATCAGGTTATTTATATCCATAAATCCTTGACATTAAATCTATCAATATGGGAGCGTAAACTTCGAGATGCAAGCACAATAAATGCAGTATAAAATCCTATCATATATTATCAAAGAAATGATGGCAACCATTTCAAAATTCAAAATGGAATCAAAACAAAAGTAAACTCTCCACGGGAATAACGATGCTTATGTCAGCCATACATCTTGTACATCAACTATACTCAACCAACCTATAATATGATCTTTCATTGGTAATGAATACAAATGTTCTCTTACTTTTAATGAATGTAATTTGTTAGAGATATTTGGTTTTGATCAACTTCATTTAAATCCATGGAAATGGATAAGATAAAATTCATGTAGATGTAAAGAGAAAATTAAATCTATGAGATGTTTGATCACTGGGGTATCAAAACAGAGCCTCTTTCATGCATATATGTTGCAATATATCATTGTACTTTAAATATAGTGTGCATGCAACAGACAAAGAGTTACAACATGTCTCTCATCCCTTCAGTGAGGGATCTCACTTTTGCAAACAAGAAACAAAGCATAAGCAATGGAAATAATTAACGAACTGAGTATTGAACACATCGATTATGAAATCAAAGGAAAGCAAACTACAGTCTAACAAGAATCACTAAGATATTCTACAGAGAAAATAAAATAGAGAAACGTGAAACAACTTGGTGGGCCCTCCTAACCAACGTCACACTGCCTAAGAATCTACAAGACTAAACACACAATTGGACAACAACAGAACTATTATATTCTCATTAAAAGGTTCAACAACTACAAAGAGGAATTAACAACATTTGCTTCAACAATATTCTTCTATCTTCATCCCTTCTCTAATATCACCTCCCCCTCTCTAATTCTGATTCCTATCTATATAGAACAGAGAAATGGGGTGGATCAAACCAACTTCCCCAATTTTAGAACTATATAATCTAAGTGTAGCATACAGATAACTTTCATTTGATTTTTGGTGGATCTTGGTTAAAGAGATAGCTCATGAACTGATTATCAATTATTTTCATAACACAAAATAGTTGATAATAGCTTGATTCAATCTCCTCGTTGACTAGGTGCATCCATTTGGCTAGAAAGTTGGAGAAGATAGTCGCAACAATAAATCTATGCATTCCATCTTTGGAAAAATGGTTGTACCTCCCAAACCATGCACTTTTTGAGAAAACCGCTTGCAATTTAGCCAAATTAGGATGTTCTGCACAAAACCCATGTTCCAGAATTCTCAAATTCGTCCATATCAGCTTAGAAATTGTGTATGAATATCATTGTTCCTAATATGGCATGTATTGACTAAGAACATTTGACCATAGATGGAGGATGCTAGATTGGACCTGGGTGCAATCTAATGAACACCACACCGCCTTGGATTGGTTACCTTCAAAACATGTGTGGTCATTTCTCATTTGAGGAGGAATATGCATGTCAATCAATGAGCTCAGATATTAAAAGTGCACTACTGGTACAGAAGTTGAACTAAACAATTCATCATCAATAAAATCAACTTAAAATCCTTTTAATCTATTAAAGACATGGGAATAAATAAAAATAAGCAACTTTTACCTGAATATGCTTGGCAAAGGGTTTTGGATTCAAAAGTGTATATATGTATGATAAAATGGGAAATATCAAGGTATGAAGGTAGGATGTAAGTGGTAAAAGGCCAACTAAATCATTGAAAAAGGTGACAAAATGGGAGGCCAACACACATACCAAATCCTTCAGTTAAACTTGCATGCTTGAAGTAATTCATATAGCATCCATCATTAATAATCTAATAATAATTATTCATAGTATTCACATATACACAGGTCCACATGTCCATAAAATGAAGTGAAAATGTTTAATAGTGTTCCACAAATAATAAGCAATGAAAATACATAGTCCATAAGTAAATTTAGTTTCCTAGGTCAAAATGGGGTGTTACACTTGCCAAAGAATTAAGGGTAATATAATGAAGATGCCAAGGGCTTTGCATCCACTACCAATTCCAAACATATATGGACTAACATCCATGTGTATTTTATAATGGGACTCCTAAGAACAAGTAACAAATCAGTGATAATGGTGGTTTTCAATCGTCTTTCCAAATATGCTCATTTTTTTCCTTATGACACCCATTTCACCCTCCTTAGTTGCCCAAGTCTTCATGGATTAGATTTGTAAGTTACATGGCATGCCCACTTCCATTTTCTTGGATTGGAACCCTATATTCACTAACAATATTTGGTAGGATTCGTTTAAACTTCAATGTACCTAGTTGAACACGAGCATTGCATATCATCCTGAAACAGATTGTCAAACTGAAGTGGTCAATAAGTACTTAGAAACCTATTTGTGATGTTTTTATTCTAAAAACCCACACAAATGGACATAGTGGCTTCCCCTTATAGAATGGAGGTACAATATCACTTATCATTGAGCTACCAAAATGACATTATATGAAGTTGTCTATGGCCAAAAACCCTTGTCAATGACTTCCTACTTACTGAGCACCTCCAAGGTTCAGGTAGTGGATCATGATCTTGACACCATAAAAGACATTCTCTTCAAACTTAAGGATACGTTGGTTATGGCTCAAAATAGAATGAAACAACAAGTAGACCAACATTGCTCAAACATTCTTTTGTAGAAGGGAATCATATGTTTCTTCACTTTCAACCCTCTAAAAAAACATTGCTCAAAGACAAAACATCCTATAAATTAGCACCGAAGTTCTATGGACCATATAATATCATCCAATGCATGGGACAAATGGCCTACAAGTTGGATTTTCTATCCCACTTCAAGATGCATCCAATATTTTAGGTGTCTTGTCTAAAGAAGACCATGGAATCGAAGTGCAAGGTGCAAACCAACTTACCAAAACTTGATGAAGAAGTCTCCATTTGGCTCCAACTGAAAGCAATATTGGATACCAAAAAGAATTAATTGCACTAGCACACGATTTAAGAAGTGTTGATCATTTGGAAAGATATGCAACCCAAAGATGCCATGTGGGAACTAATGGCAATTCTATAGCAATTTACGTATCTCCATCCTTAATGACAATGATATTTTTCAAAGGGGGGGGGCATGTTAGGTTCCTACCCCAACCTCCCTACTTTAGGCTACCTATGAGTTAGTTAATTGATGTATACAACCATCCTCTTTGAATAACGCCCATTAGATAGTCGGTGATAGTTATTAACCATAAAATGGTCCACTTTATAAGGCCCATTAGGTAGTTGGAACTCATTAACAATGGGACCACAAGTAGTTAGGGTTTTTCCATTGAGAAACTATTTAAAGGGATATGAGACTATAGAATGTTCTATTGTGTATTGTTTTATTTGGAGCTTTGTTCAATGAAAGGTTCCCCCACCTTAATAGTCAAGTGAACATCGATTTCTTTCTTCTAATTATCATAATACAAGGGTATGGTTCACATATTTCATCTTATTTGTCTCTTGTATTTAGTTTTTTGCAGTTATATTCTCTATATACCTAGTTGTGTTTCAATTTTAAGGGTCAAGGAACACTACATTTATGACAATCAACTCATCAAGTTATTGTTGGGTGTGCCTAGTTATAAACTATGAAAACACATTTCAACATCATAGGCACACATATATCAACTACTTGTGTGCACACACCTTAGTGGCCCCATGCATGTGCCCTTTATCATTCTTTGCATATCCCCGCAACAAAGAATTCCACAATCAAGAGAATGCAATTACTGACTTAATATTGTTATGGAACCCTAGCCATTTTTGTAATTGAGACTTGGTGTTCTTTTATAAGCATTTATGCATTAATTGTGTTTCTTGTTTAGACCTTTTAGTCATCTAGCATATAGGATTATGCCTCACATCTCTTCTTAGAACTTTGGAACACAAGGTTTCTCAACCTCTTAGTCCATGCTAGTTGTATTAGCTTATCTAATTTCCCCATTTAATAATTAATGGAAGAGCTTTATGTTATAATTATGTTTCCACTATGAATGTGTATGCAACTTGTTAGCTTATTCAAATTTTATACGTATTCATGGTTTCTTTATAACTACATTCTCTCTTAGGAGGGAAATTGGATATGGATCATAAGTTTCCAACAAAATGCCATGGTTTATGGACAATGTTGTAATGTTAGTATCAGATCCATATTAACCTTAAATCTAATAATCATTGAGAGGGATAAAAAAGAAATAGAAACACAAATTTATCAGTGCTTAAAAGATTGGAGGTTAAGATGGATCTATGATGGTTTATTTAATAATTATATTTTATTATTATTATTATAGTTGTCTCTTTTTTTAAATGTTTTTATGGACTTGAATTTTTTTCAATTTAGTTTATTAGCGTTACATATGTGACACATCTACCTAGCTTGTATATGCAACTTGCTACTCTCAGTGTGATGAAATTGTAGAACTTTGTCTTTAACCAGTATACAAAATATCTAATAACAATCTTGATATGGGCTACATTGTCAAGTATCTCTTTGGAATATTGAAGTTCTTTGAATTCAACAACAATCAATGACTTTTAGGTAGATTCATCTGCTTAGCCTAAAAAACTAGTCATTGTGTGTTTACTACCTACATCAGGATACATGTTTATGTGGAAAGTAAAAGTCTTATTGACCATGTCATGTTGGAAAGGGTTGAGAAAAGTTGGAATCAATCCCTATAGTATAGACACATCGCCTTTTGTATCAAAGTTTGTATTTATCATTCTCATGCAGTGGCTTCTTTCCTAAAGGAAAAATCTTCTCTAGCTCCAAACGAAAGAACATGGAAGCCCTTTTGGAGTACCATTGGATGCATCTAATTAATACTTCGTAGGGACTCAATACCCACCTCTTCCGCAAGTGTAATGACTCTAGTGACTAAGTGTAGTGGAGAAGCCACTGTAATTGTTGTATTTCAGGAAAAACCTCCCCTCTTATCGATTCCCTCTAGAAGTCCCTCTAGAACAGGAAAGTGGAGACATGAGTAGAATTCCTAATAAAATTAGGAAAGGGATCATGTTGGCATGTTTTTAGACAAAGGCAGAGTTGGCATGTTTTTAGACAGAGGCAGAGTATGCGTGTTTTTCATTGATGGCGAAGATTAGCAAGATCAGCAGTGTAAGCTCAGAAGAAGGAAAACAATCAAAGAATGACAAAGGTTTCATTTCGGAGTTTTGCAGATCGGGAAATACAAAGGAAAGAGGTTCAAACTTGCGATATGAAAAATAGCGATAACATTCTTGACCATTGGAGTCATAGGACACGTGGCAAGCGATTGGAATTTCTTTGACTTGCACATTGGAAGAGTCAACGGAGCATGGTGTGGGAACTCACGATGTGTGAGATCATGAAAATATCTGGATTGTCGAATCATCGAGATCATGGACCATTGATCAGGCATGATGAAGGCCCATGAAGTTGCGAAATCACGACAAGATCTTGATCATTGATCCAAGAGGGACATGTGGTGAGGGATTAACGTTTCGCTGACTAGAAAGTCAAAGGAGTGAAGTGCTCACTTGATTGGCGAGTGGTCATATCTCGTGGTCACATTGTCAAGAGTTGGAGAGAAGATATAGAGAATCCAAGCTCTATTTCGGAGTTTGTGACATGGAGATTCGAGAGGACTCATCACAGAATACCCGATATGCAAAAGTGCGAAATGCATTTTCGAATAAGGTTGTGGTCACAACCAGTGGTTACATCTATGGAAGATCGAGGAAGAAGCTAGCGGTGTTAAGCTCCATCTCGAAGTCTCGGGGATCACGACTTGGAGTATCCAGATCCTTCATCACAGGAATCGCGATATGCGAGATCACGATGAGATCTGGACCGTCGGATCATTGGAGATCTCGACCAGTGATCAGTCTCGATGATGTTCATAAGTTCACGAAATACGAAGCGCCTTTTGGTGCAGCCTATGGTCACTATTAGTGGTCACGTGAGGGAAAGAAACTAGTGGTGCTAAGCTCCATATCGGAGTCTCGGTGATCGCGACTTAGAGTGTCGAGACCCTTCATCACAGGAATGTCGAGATGCGAATTCACAAAATTCAAATTTTTTTTAGCACTCGGTCACAGCTAGTGGGCATATGAGATAAACGCAAAATCCTGTGGATTTAATCCAACGGTGTTGGTTAATTGGAAACTTGATTGAAGGGTTATTGTTTCACCTCACAGGTAATCGATCAGTTACGATTCATTTAGCAGAACCGAATCATGGTTCTTGGACGGTTGGTGATTCAGTTGCTGAGGCATTTTTTCCCAAGAAGATTCGAGGTGTAACTAAAGTTGTAGTGTATAAAAGAAACATGCAGTGACTATGCATGGTGGGCTGTTCTAACTAAAAAATGAGTTGAACTGTAGAAAGGTAAAACTACAGCATGCACAGTGTGAAGAAAGCTCAGAGATAAGGAACAGAAGCTGAATAGAAGAGAAAAGGTGAAGAGAGCAGAATGTACACATATCAAAGAGCATGAGAAGGACAGAGAAAGAACAGATAGATAGAGACAACAAGTCAAGCCAAATATGAACAGAGCAGAAGAATAGTGTAGTGGAGAAGAATTACAGAACAGTGAAGAAGTGGTAAGAATTGATTTATCTGTGTTGTTGGTTATTCAATCATTTATTTGTAATAAGGGTGGTAGGGAGGTGGTAGGGAGGACTGTTGTCCTTAGATGTTCAAGTGGGTTCTTGAACATAGGGAGTTGTAGCTTCCATCTGGTTGTAGCCAAAAAAACCAGGGTGGCAGGGTGGTGCAAGGGAGAACAGTTGTTCTCTGTTATACAGGTTGGTGCCTGTGTGACTGGAAGTTGGTGCTTCCATCCAATTGGTGCTGGAACACTTAGGGAGTTGTTGCTTCCTTCTAGTGGGTGCTGGAGAAACCAAAGAGTTGGTGCTCTCAAACAAGTTGGAGCTTGTAAAACAGAGGTAGTAGCCTCACATTGAGTTGGTGCTCAATTATAGATGATGTACAGAACTTAAAAGATTGCCTATCATTTCGAAGAAGAAGAGTTTTTCTCCCTTTATGGGTTTCCTCATGAAAATTTATCTTTGTGTATATTTTATGTGTGAGTGATGCTCATTATTTATGTTGTCCATATGTAGTATAATATTGATGTTCACTTGGAGAAATATTTAAAAATGGTTTAATTGAATTAAAATTGTTTAAGCATAGTAACAATTGATTCACCCCCCCTCTCAGTTGTCTTAGTAATTTCAACAATTGGTATCAGAGCAGGTTCCTTTTATTTAAAGGTAGATCTGTAAGCTTAAACATGACAAGTCATGAAAGGACTTCAACCAATAAGCCTCCTCTGTTTGATGGAACAATTTTTTCCTTTTGGAAGGTTAGAATGAGAACATACCTAATGGCCTTAGGTGTTGATGTTTGGGATGTAGTAGAGACTAGATACATAAAGTATGTTGTGCTAGCTTCCAAGGATGATAAGTTATAATTTATCTGTAATGCTAAGGGAATGAATGCTATCTTGAATGGACTTGCAGAAGCTAATTTTGTAAAGGTGATGCATCTTCAAACTGCCAAAGAAATGTGGGATAAACTTATTAGCAGCTATGAAGGAAATGAGAAAGTAAAATATGCAAAACTTAAAAAATTTAGGTTGAAGTTTGAACAGCTAAAGATGAATGAAGATGAAACAGTTAGCAAGTATTTTTTAAGAGTTGAAGAACTTGTGAATGCCATGAAGGGTCTTGGTGAGAATTTTGAAGAATTAATTTTAGTTCAGAATATTTTAAGATCTTTGCTTGATAAATTTAATCCAAAAGTCTTTACAATAGAAGAACTAAATGATCTTCCCCGGATGGGGTGTTAGGGTGGCCAACGTGGCATACGACGAGAGCAGGCACCAACCACCGAGGCATGGAGCCACGTGACGGGCTCGTACCACAGCCCGCCACCCTCCTTTGTGATTAAATGGCCATTACTGTGATATGAAGGGGCATTTATGAAGTCTTCTCTCCTTATTTGTGTTTTTGTATGGCTTGGTTAACAATGTTTGTCATTCATCTCCGCTTGCTTCCCATAGGGCTCATCCCTTCGCAGCCATGGCCTGACCCTGCTCGAATTCTCTGGTTCGATGTTGCCCCTGCTCACCCCCAGGCCATACACCCTCACCGGGTGCTCTCAATCTCCTCAACTCACATTGTGTACCTTATTTCACGTCCAAGGGGAAGACCGAGGAGGGGATCTCCATGGAAGCCTCATCGGCCCTCGATCTCACCTCCCAACTCGCCCTCCATCTGCTCCTCCCCCCACCTTCAGTCTAAGATTTTCTTTTCTTCCTCTCATGCTCCGTTGAACTCGCAGTTTAATTGTCTGGCAATAATCCCCCGAACGTCGAGCTCACTCTCGCGACACTTTCTTGACCCTCCGGTGGATTTCGTTGCCCCCACGCCAGTCCTTGACCCTCTGAGAAACTCAGGCTGTGAACCTTCTCCTCATCGTAATCCTAGGAAGGTTGGACACCAATTCACTGATTCCTTCAATAGCGTGTAGTTCAGAGACAGCCTGGCTATCCTTCACGGTCTGGTCTTTGAACTTCGCTAAGGGGTGGAGGACCTCCAATTTCGCCTACAAGCTACAGATGAAAAGGTGGCAGTATTTCTTCAGACTCTATCCTCCATGCATGAAGCTTTCTCCTCGGACTCAACCGAAGTGACTCCAATGGAGGAACCCAATGCAACTACAGGTGAAGGTCATGACAAGGCGCAGCACTCAGCGGAAATGGGACGGGAGAAGGATGGGAGAGAGAGCAGTGTTGATGGAACCACGTGCGACGTGAAATTTGAAAGGCAATGGGCAGACCAGGTGACGTATGTTGAGGAGGAGCCCTGGATAGAGGACCTCCACACCACGTGGCCAAGCTATCTACCAGGTGTCTAGGTCTATAGTGTTTTTCAAGGTCTTGTCAGTCTTTTAGTTTTAGTTGATAAACAGTTTGTCTAAGGCCTTTTTCTTAGCCTATCATACTACTTATTTTGACTCATAGGCTGGTTGGACTAGTTTCCCCTTTGTTGGGGCAGTCCAGTAACTACAACGTGGCTATCTCTGTATTTTGCAACTCTACTTCAGTTCTGGAAGGCTCTTAATATATACACTTCTTATTTACAAAAAAAAAAAGAACTAATGATCTTAAAACTCTGTCCATTGATAAACTCCTAGGATCTTTAACTGCATATGAAATGAGAATCAACAAAGATAAATCCATTACTAGAGAAGCATCTTTTAAAGAATACAAGAATACTGATTCAGATTTAGATGATATTGAGGAAAAATTTGTGAGAAGGTTAAAGAAAGGATCGGGAAAATATCAAGGCAAGCTTCCCTTCAAATGTTTTAACTGTGGTAAGATAGGTCATTTTGCATCTAAGTGTCCCCATCAGAAAAAGGACTAGAACTCTGATGATGAAAAGAAGTACAAATTTAAGAAATATAGTAAAAAGAAAAGTTTGTGTGCAAATAATGACAATTCCTCAGAAGACATAGATAGTGATTCATCATGTAAAGACAAAGTGAATGATTTTATGCTTATGGCTATGGGATATCTTGATGATAAACAAAAAGGAGGTGAAATGGATGATGAATAATCTGTGGTGGATATGGAAGGTGAAGTAATCAGTGCTTTGGAAGAAATTGACAGACTCAGATGTAAGAAGAGAAAACAAAAATAGTTGTTGAAGCAGTTTAAAATGAATGGTGAAAAACGTGATGAAAACTTTTCTCTACTAAAAGTGGAGTTAGAAGAGGCAAAGAAAATAGAAGACATACTGAAACAACAGTTGTTAGAGAAGAAAGCAATGTGTGAAGCCTTAGAAGAAGAGATAGTAAAAAACAGAAAATAAATGGAGAAGTTTAAGGGATTGTATCATCAAAATTTGCCAAGTATTAAAGCCTCAGAAGGATTAACCTCCATTCTAAATCAGCAAAGGAATCCAAAGTTGAAATCCGGCTTGGGCTATGAAGAAGGATCAAGTACTGATCATTCAAGTAATACAGAACCCATCAAGTTTGTCAAAACTACAATCATTGAAAACAATCACTCTGTAGAAACAAAGAAAGAAAATCAGCCACCAAGAAGGAATGAGAGAAAAAGTACCAGAACCAAATCTGTAGATCAAATAAATAACACAAACACATTTTCTAATCAAAGAAATCATCAGCATGGAAGAAATCGACTACAGCCTTTTTCCAGGTACAAAGGTTTTTTCTATGGTTATTTCTTTTTCTGTTCTAACTTTGGTCACAAAGCTATAAACTATTCTTTAAGATCTAGATATTTAAAATCAAGATACTCAAGGAATAATTATCTTCCACAACAAAGATTGAGACAGCCAAGAAACAAATGACCACATACTATAAATCATGTGATGGATGGAGGAAGGATGCAGGTGAAACATAACAACATTTATGAGCATAACAATCATTATGATCTGTTATTTAGTGAACCAGAATGTTACATTTGTCATAGCTATGGACATAAAGCTACAGATTGTCGCTTAAGGAATTACATGCCAGATTTGATCCCCACTGTTGAAAATGTCAAGGTTTGGAAGAAGAAAGAAGATGACAAGTGTGGACTAGTGTTATCAGACCAAAGACAAAATAATCCCTGGTATATTGACAGTGGATATTCCAAACATATGACTCGAGACAAAAGTAATTTTCTAACTCTAAGTGAAAGCAAATCAGGGAATGTAACTTTTGGAAATGATGCACCAGGAAAAATAAAAGGTAAAGGAATGGTAAGTTTGAGTAATGGAAA
>JZKD02S2077145.1:0-13870 GCA_000966675.3 Picea glauca | reverse complement strand
GACAGAAAAAGTGTGGCAGAAAAATCGCAAGAGCAACATGGTTGGGGTTTATTTATGAGATATATGGCACATCTTGTTTGAAGTATGTTTTGCGAGCTGTGGTTTAGCTCTTTAGATGGTATTGGATGTTCAGTATTGTTGTGTATACCAGATTTGTTGAGGGATACAGTTGGTATTTTGTTGTTGGTATTTGGTATATCGGTATTGGTCTTTTGGTTGTGATGTTTTGTTGAAGTTTTTGGTTTAGCTTGAGGCTACATAACAGTGAGGTTGTGGCACATGGTTTGATGTAAGGGTTTATTGTATGTGGTTTATGGATAGAGTGATGAATTGTTAGATAAATTTTGATGGTTA
The DNA here is from genome assembly GCA_000966675.3 of Picea glauca. NCBI lineage: Eukaryota > Viridiplantae > Streptophyta > Pinopsida > Pinales > Pinaceae > Picea > Picea glauca. The sequence goes on along the minus strand of JZKD02S2077145.1, from coordinate 13,516 downwards.
TATTGGTGTATGTATTTGGTATATGGTTGAGGTACATGTTGGGTACATGGTTGAGACAAGTAATTGATGAGTTAGCACATACATGAGGTGTATAGTTGATGATGTTGGTACATCTTCATGAGTCAAGGTTGATTCATGGTACATGTTGGTTCAGATTATTGGTACAAGTTCTTTGGTGCAGGTTGATTGGTACAGGTTGACAGTGGTAGTGGTTGATTCAGTGACAGTGACAGTTTGTCTACATTTGGTATTTATATTTCAGGGCGATTGGGCGGGGCAAGGATAGGTGATTGTAGCCAGAAAACTTAGGGGGTTGTAGCCTCCTTCTGGTTGTATCTAGAGAATTAGGGAGTTGGAGCTTACCTTAGGTTGTGTCATGAGAAACTAGGGGGTTGGAGCCTCCTTCCAATTGCAGCTGGAAAACAAAGGAATTTGGTGCTTCCAATGAATGTAATTTTTCAATACATATAATAAAAAACATTTCGTGTTTTTCTCCCGCTTTGGGTTTCCACGTAAAAACATTGGTGTACTATGTATGTGTATGATTGTTCATTTGTTCATTGTTTATTTACTCTGCAATTATTGGATGGTAATGATATATTGATATAACACTTACATTATATGGTTAAAAATGATTAAATTTCTCTATTACAGATTCATCCACCCCGCTCAGTAATCCAACAATTGGTATCAGAGTCGATTCCTTGAGGAAACAGTTTAACCACTGGAAGGAGATCATGGATTATTCTAAGAATGGAGTACCAATGTTTAATGGTCAGAATGGTTTTAAGTATGAGATGTGGAGTAGAAGGATGAAAGTATTTTTACAGGCACGGGGACATTATATTTGACTATTAGTTGTTACAGGATATGATAGTCCAAAAAGGGAAAAGACTATAGCCAAGAAGGAATTGAAGAAGAATAAAAAAATAGTAATGGATTTCATCTGGGAAGGATCCCCTAATTCGACAAGAGAAAAGGTTGGTAAATGTTCATCAGCCAAAGAAATTTGGGATAAGTTACATGACATATATTCTTCACCCATCACAGATTCAGAAAATGTCAAAGAAGATGTAGATACAGATCAAGAAGAATTATGTTCACCATGTCAAACAAATTCAGAAGATGAAGAATACATAATCACCATAGAATTGATTGTGCTTTAGATGAACTAAGAGAAGAAAACATGTCACTCAAGAAATAATTGATGAAACAAAAGGAAAGTGTTCACATTTTTTAAGAAGCCCAATAGGTCATCAAGAACTTAAGAACTCAGCTAGAAGAAGCCAGAAAGATTGAAGAAAATATTGAATATCAAAAGAAGTATTTGGAAGCCAACATAGAAGCATAAATGAGAGAGAAGATATTGACAAATCATATTAAGGAAAGAACTAACGATCTAAACCATCTTGAGGTAGAGTTTGGTCAAGAAGAGAAAGGACTTGAAGAAGAAATAATCACATTAAAAATTCAGCTTGAAGAAGCAAAAATAACAGAAGAAATCATGAAGTCTCGGATAATGAAGAAAGAAGAAGAGGTTGACAAGATTGAAGAATAAGTTGTCACTTTGAGAAGTAAAATCATCAAGCTTAACAAGAACGTTGAAGAGACAAAAAAATCCACATTGGTTATAGAGAATGAAGAGAAACACTCTAGGTTGCTAGAAAATAAGAATGAAGAAAATAGAAAGAGTTATGCAAAAGTACTCAAATGAAGGAATCATGGTCAACCAGAATCTAAGAAAACTATTGAAAATAAATCTTCAAGAAGACCATCCATGTTAAAGCCACAAAGAAGCTTCAATCGTGATCCTGATCAGTCAAGGGAAAAATTCAGAAGGGTTGTGCCACAAAGAAGATCATTCACTCCCAGGTGTGAAAATTTATTTTATGGTCATTGTTTTCATTGTACTAAATTTGTACATAAGGTTGCATATTGTAGGGATTATAAAGTAAATGTTCAAGCAATAAATGCCTATGTGGCCCCATGTAACATTGAATGTTACAAATGTCATAACTATGGACACAAAACTAGTGATTGTAGAAGCATGATCGATACTTCCATGAAAGAGAACACTGATATCAGATGTAAGAAAGTGTGGATAAGAAAACATGAAGAACAGGTGAACAAAGACCAGGTCCCAAAGATCGCAAGATTGCAATAAAACGAGATGAAGAAAATTCTACAGAGAAAAAGAAAGATGTTAGATACAGAAAGGTGTAGAAAATAACTAAAAGAAAAGAAGGACTGGTAAATAAGAAACAAGTTCAAGACATTGTACTTTCAGGCATTGTATTGAAAGATGAATCCACAGACAGAAAGAAATAAGTCGAAGCTCAGAGAGATGATGAATCTACCAATGAAGATGATGATGAATACACATCAGAGCAGGAATTGTTCTGAGCCATCCAGCTTAGAGACTCCTAGGTAATATGAATATTAAACAGGGGGAGTCTATGCGATAGTTGTGACAACACCAAAGAAACATCCTTTGAGCAGATTGTAGAGTTTGAGAAGACAGATCCAGAGCATTCAGTTAGCAGAAGTACAGTTTGATAGATTAATCAATACTTCATGATAGTATAATGATAAATGGGTCAACATTATGGACAGTTGTGCAAGTAGAGTCTTGGGCAGTATGGATAGAGATGGATTTGTAAGAAAACTTAGCAGGTTTGGAAAAATATATGACAGTGGACGAGAGCATGGATTCATAGATTGGTTCAGAGACTGGTTTAGAGACAAAGGAACATTATCATAATGGATGATAATTACATAGGAAATGGCTCAAACAATGCTAATGGATTCCAAATTGACAGATATTTTTTGGACACATGTAGTGCATACTTTAGTTCACATTCAAAAAAAAGTAATCCTCATAAACAACAATGACAAACTCCCTACAAACTATGGAAAGGAAGTGCATACAACAACCTCTACATCAAGGTAACTCAAGGTGGTATTTTATTAATTGAATTTTATATTATATTATTTTTGGAAGTATTGATGACAGTTTAAGCCAGAAATTTGCAAAGGATATGCAGAATGAATTTGAAATTTCATTACTTAGTGACTATCCTTCTTTCTGTGTCTTCAGATACATCAAAGAAACCAAGGAATTTTTATTTCTCAAACTAAGTATATCAGAGAAATGCTAGAGAGGTTTGGAATGAAAGATTGCAAACCAGTTACCACTCCTATGCAAACCAGTTGCAAGTTGAGCAAAGATGATGATTCAAAGTCTACAGAACAAAGGAAATACAGGTCAATTATTGGGAACTTACTATATGTGAAAACATCCAGACCAGATGTAATGGAGGCAATTGGACAAGTGGCACAATTTCAAGAAGCACCAAAGGAAATGCATGTCGTAGCAGTGAAGAGGATTTTCAGATATGTCAAAGGAACATAAGAGTTTGGATTATGGTATCCAAAAGGAAAGGATCTATCAGTTATTGCCTACACAGATACAGATTGGACAGGTTGCATTGATGACCGATGAAGCACCAGTGGAGCAGTATTCTACTTGTGTGAGTGTTTAGTATCATGGCTAAGAAAGAAACAATCATCAGTATCCTTAACTACAACTGAGGTAGAGTATATTACAGCAACAACATGTTCTACACAAGTTCTATGGATGAAAAAAACTTTGAAAAATATACAGGTTGAGTATGATTAGCCCATTCCAATCTATTGTGATAATACAAGTGCCATCAGTATATCAAAGAACCTGGTGATGCCCTCTAAGACGAAGAACATTCCAATCAAGTATCACTTTCTATGGGAACAGGTTGCAGAGAAGAACATCAGAGTTGAATATGTGGTAAAAAAAGAACAAGTGGCAGACATCTTTACAAAATCGCTTCCAAGGGAAGCCTTTGAGTATTTTCTCCAAACACTCAGAGTAATTTATACTCCAAAATTAATGCTTTTGAATGTGTATCTTATATGTCTTAGATTTACACGGGGAAGCACCATAAAGAGGACAGTTTAGGTTGGGGAATTATTTTCAGGAAGAGTTCAGTCAGGGGGAGTATCCCTAAGGACAGTTCAGTTAGGGGGAGTAGCCCCAGATGGAAAGATACCTTTGCCATTGATGAAAAAGGGGGAGAGAATTATCAGATGCAAAGGTAAATGCTTGGATCACAGAGGCATGGTTCCAGGGGGAGCGATGGTCACAGGGGGAGCATGAGTTATATGAATTCAATATTTCATGAMATGACTTCAATATTGCATCATAGTGTTGCCATCAATGCCAAAGGGGGAGATTTTTTATTAATTGGGTTGGTTTTCATTAATGTTAACCCTTGAAGAAATTCTGGTAGCRAATTCCAATAGCACAAAGGTTTGGGTAATGGACCCAAGTTTGTTTGATGGATAACGGTTTGATTTTTGATATATTTTTCAGGTAAGACTATTCTAGATGGATAACACGTGTCATGMCATTTTTGGTGGTATGTGGAATGTCACATAACTCCTCACGATTAGAAATTTATGTCCATGTGAAGTTGGAGAGCCCTCATGAGTCATCTAGAAGACCCAATAGGTCAAACTAGTCAAAGTGTTTTCAAAATAAATTATTTAAATAATAAAGTTAATGGAGAACTCCCTAAAATAATGAAAGCGGGACGCTACATGAAAGTATAAATATGAGGCAAGGCTCTCTCATTTAATCACACTTGACCCTATTGAATATCATTGAATATATATTTTGTGAAAGGTTATTTGGGAAATTATTATTGATAGAGAAAAGGGCGGCAGGAAAAATGCGGCAAGAAAACTATGGCAAAAAAAGTGCAACGGGAAAACTGTAGCAGAAAAAGTGCGGCAGGAAAACTGTGGCAAGAAAACTACGACAGAAAAAGTGCGGCAGGAAAAATGAGAAGTAAAATCGCCAAACTCAACAAGAAAATTGAAGAGACAAAAACATCCACATCAGTTATAGAGAATGAAGAGAAGAACTCTTGATTGCTAGAAAATAAGAATGAAGAAAATAGAAAGAGTTATGCAGAAGTACTCAAAGGAAGGAATCATGGTCAACCAGAATCTAAGAAAACTATTAAAGATACATCTTCAAAAAGACCATCCATGTTCAAGCCACAAAGAAGCTTCAATCATGATCATGATCAGTTAAGGAAAAAATTCAGAAGGACTATGCCACAAAGAAGATCATTTACTCCCAGGTATGCAAATTTATTTTATGGTCATTGTTTTCATTGTACTAACTTTGGACATAAGGTTGCATATTGCAGGGATTATAAAAGAAATGCTCAAGCAATAAATGCATATGTGGCCCCACGTAGCATTGAATGTTACAAATGTCATAATTATGGACACACAGCTAGTGATTGTAGAATCATTATCGATACTTCCATGAAAGAGAACACTGATATCAGATGTAAGAAAGTGTGGATAAGAAACACGAAGAACAAGTGAACAAAGACCAGGTCCCAGAGATCACAAGAATGGAAATAAAATGAGATGAAGAAAATTCCATAGAGAAAAAGAAAGATGTCAGATACATAAAGGTTTGGAAAATAACTGAAAGAAAAGAAGGACAGTTAAATAAGGAACAGCTTCAAGATATTGTACTTTCAGGCATTATGGTGAAAGATGAATCCACAGATAGAAATAAATAAGTTAGAGCTCAGAGAGATGATGAATCTACCAATGAAGATGATGATGAATCTACCAATGAAGATGATGATGAATATACCAATGAAGATTATGATGAATACCCATCAAAGCATAAATTGTTCTAAGCCATCCGACTTAGAGACTCCCAGGTAATATGAATATTAGACAAGGGGAGTCTATGTGATAGTTGTGACAAGACCAAAGAACCATCCTTTGAGCAACTTGCGGAGTTTGAGAAGACAGATCCAGAGCAGTCATTTAGCAGAAGTACAGTTTGATAGATTAATCAAGACTTCATGATAGTATAATGATAAATGGGTCAGCATTATGGACAATTGTGCAAGTAGAGTCTTGGGCAGTATGGATAGAGATGGATTCGTAAGAATACTTAGTAGGTTTGGACAGATATATGACAGTGGACGAGAGCATGGATTCATAGATTGGTTCAGAGACTGGTTCAGAGACAAAGGAACATTATCATAATGAATGATAATTACATAGGAAATGGATCGAACAATGCTAATGGATTCCAAATTGACAAATATTTTTTGGAAACGTGCAGTGCATACATCAGTTCACACTCAAAATAGAGTAATGCTTAGAAACAACAATGACAAAACTCCCTACGAACTATGGAAAGGAAGTGCTTACAACAACCTCTACATCAAGGTAACTCAAGATGGTATTTTATTAATTGAAGTTTATATTGATGATATTATTTTTGGAAGTACTAATGACAGGTTAAGCCAGAAATTTGCAAAGGACATGCAGAATGAATTTGAAATGTCATTACTTGGAGAACTATCCTTCTTTCTAAGTCTTCAGATACTTCAAAGAAACCAATGAATTTTTATTTCTCAAACTAATTATATCAGAGAAATGTTAAAGAGGTTCATAATGAAAGATTGCAAACTAGTTACCACTCCTATGCAAACTAGTTGCAAGTTGAGAAAAGATGATAATTCAAAGTATACAGACCAGAGGAAATACAGGTCAATGATTGACAGCTTACTATATGTGACAACATCCAGACTAGATGTAATGCTGACAATTGGACAAGTGACACGATTTCAAGTAGCACCAAAGGAAACACATGTCGTAGCAGTGAAGAGGATTTTCATATATCTCAAAGGAACATAAGAGTTTGGATTATGGTATCCAAAAGGAAAGGATCTATCACTTATTTCCTACACATATGCAGATTGGACAAGTTGCATTGATGACCGACGAAGCACCAATGGAGCARTGTTCTACTTGGGTGAGTGTTTAGTATCATGGCTAAGCAAGAAACAATCATCAGTATCTTTATCTACAAYTGAGGCAGAGTATATTGCAACAACAACMTGTTCTRCAYAGGTTCTATGGTTGAAACAARCATATACAGGTTGAGTATGATGAGCCCATTCCAATCTATTGTGATAATACAAGTGCTATCAATATCTCAAATAACCCAGTGATGCACTCCAATATGAGGAACATACCAATCAAATATCACTTTCTACGAGAACAGGTTGCAGAGAAGAACATCAGAGTTGAATATGTGGGAACAAAAGAACAAGTGGAAAACATATTTACAAAATCGCTTCCAAGGGAATCCTTTGAGTATTTTGACAAGAGACTTGGAGTAATTTATACTCCAAAATGAATGCTTTTGAATTCTTATCTTATATGTCTTAGATTTACATGAGGAAGCACCATAAAGAGGATTTTTCATGTTGGGGGATCATTTTAAGGAAGATTTCAGTCAGGGGAAGTATCCCCAAGGAAAATTTAGTTAGCGAGAGCAGCCCTGGATGGAAATATACATTCTCCATTGATGACAAAGGGGGAGAGACTTATTAGATGAAAAGGTAAATGCTTGGAGCACAGAGGCATGGTTCTAGGGGGAGCAATGGTCACATGGGGAGCATGAGTGATATGACTTCAGTATTGCATGACATGACTTCAGTATTGCATTATAATGTTGCCATCAATGCCAAAAGGGGGATATTTTTTATTAATTGGGTTGGTTGTCATTGATATCAACCCTTGAAGAAAGTCTGGTAGTGAATTCTGATAGCACAAAGGTTTGGGTAATGGACCCAAGTTTGTTTGATGGATAATGGTATGAGTTTTGATATATTTGTAGGTAATACTATTCTAGATGGATAATACATGTCATACCATTTCTGGTGGTATGTGGAACGTCACATAAATGCTCACGGTTAGAAATTTATGGCCATGTGAAGTTGGAGAACCCTCATGAGTCATATAGAAGCCCCAAAAGGTCAAAGTAGTCAAAGTGTTTGCAAAATAAATTATTTAAATAATGAAGTTAATGGAAAAATCCCTAAAATAAGGAAAGTGGGATGCTACATGAAATTATAAATAAGAGGCAAGGCTCTTTCATTTAATCACACTTGAACCTATTGAATATCATTGAATATCTATTTTGTGAAAGGTTATTTGGGCAAGTATTATTGATAGAGAAAAGTGCAGCAGGAAAACTGYGGGAGAAAAGTTCGGCAAAAAACTACGGCAGAAAAAGTGCAGCAGGAAAACTGTTGCAAAAAAGGTGCAGCGGAAAAATTGCGGCATGAAAACTACGGAAGAAAAAGTGTGACACAAAAATTGCGGCAGAAAAAGTGACATAAAAATCGCGACTAAAAAGTGTTGCAGAAAAAGTGCGGCAGAAAATTGTGGTAGGAAAAGTGCGGCAGAAAAAGTGCAATAGAAAAATCGCGGTAGAAAAAGTGCGACAGAAAAAGTGCGGTAGAAAAATCGCGGCAGAAAAAGTGCAGCAGAAAAATCGCAGCCGCAACATGGTTGGGGTATACTTATGAGAGATATGGCACATCTTGTTTGAGGTATGTTTTCTGAGCTAGGTTTTAGCTCTTGATATGGTATTGGATGTTCAGTGTTTTTGCATATATCAGATTTGTTGAGGGATATAGTTGGTATTTTGTTGTTGGTATTTGGCATATGGGTATTGATCTTTTATTAGTAATGTGTTGTTGAAGCTATTCATTTAGCTTGAGGCTACATAACAGTGAGGTTGTGACACATGGTTTGATGTAAGGGTTTATGGATAGAGTGATGAATTGTTAGATAAATTTTGATGGTTATATTGGTGTATGTATTTGGTATATGATTGAGGTACATGTTGGGTACATGGTTGAGACAAGTAGTTGATGAGTTGGCACATACATGAGGTATATAGTTGATGAGTTGGCACATACATGATGTGTATAGTTGATGATGTTGGTACATCTTGATGAGTCAAGGTTGTTGCATGGTTGATGCATGGTACATGTTGGTTTAGGTTATTGGTACATGTTGTTTGGTGTAGGTTGAATGGTACAGGTTGTTGCAGGTTATTGGTACAGGTTGATAGTGACAGGTTGACAGTGGTAGTGGTTGAGTCAGTGGCAGTGACACGTTGTCTACATTTGGCATTTATATTTCAAGGTTGTTGGGCGGGGCAAGGATATGTGGTTGTAGCCGGAGAACTTAGGGGGTTGTAGCCTCCTTCTGGTTGTATCTAGAGAATTGGGGAGTTGGAGCTTCCCTCATGTTGTATCATGAGAAACTAGGGGGTTGGAGCCTCCTTCCAGTTGTAGCTGGAAAACAAAGGAAGTTGGTACTTCCAATGAATGTAATTCTTCAATACATATAATAAAAAACATTTTGTGGTTTTCTCCCGCTTTGGGTTTCCACACAAAAACACTGGTGTACTATGTATGTGTATGATTGCTCTTCTCTTGCGCCATTGAGCGATCTTGAGGACCAGAAAGGGTTTGCAAAAACAATTTCATCTCCCTTAAACAAAAATCAAAAACTTTTAGGAGAGGACAAAGGCTCTGTGGAGACCCCTCTTAGGTTCATTTTTTCAAATACATTCTTGTAATGGGCCCATACATGCCCACATGTCAACAAAGCTAGAGTAGTGTTTGAATTTCTGCTTTCTTAGATCAAAAAACTAGGAGAGTTTAAAAGTTTGTAACGGGCCCNTTCTAACCTTTTACCTTACAACTGTCATGCCTAGCAGAGCCCAACTGGGCATGTAAGCACTCTTAATTTGCTCACTTAGTGACGAATTGGGTGCAAACAGATTGGCGACCATACTATGGAGTAGGTATCAATTCCTCCCTCATTTGGGCTTTATTTTCTTTCCTTTTGATTTCATTAACTTGCAGGTTCATAAACCGGCCTCTGCCGACCTGCTTATCAGTCAATTCACCGGAAATTGGAGAGAAATCCATCCGGATTTTTTCTTCTCAGACTTTTGACACAGGCGCGCGGGTATTCCATCCCACAGGCGCGCGTCGGGTGCGCATGCGCTTTTCTCTTCATTTCTGTCAGCGCGCAGGCGCCATATGCGCCTCTATCCACACAGGAGGCCACACATTTGAACTAAAATTTGCATTGTAAGATCTTGGGTGTGGGGAAAAAGCATTTTTCCTGGTTAAGAATGATGACATGCATGCTCTGAATACTGCACCACTTAGACCCCTCAACTTATAAAGGGGATAATCAAGAAAACATAGGCACTTAGGTGGATAAAAATCATTTTCCCTTATTTTTCTTTTAGCCACATGGATGGCTTGCTTTGGTTTACAAATATAAGTTGAACATCAATTCTAATCACATCTAAACTCACATTTTGGGACCAGAAATTGCAAGTAACAATCTTGAGTATGCTCTTCTCTTGCGCCATTGAGCGATCTTGAGAACCAGAAAGGGTTTGCGAAAACAATTTCATCTCCCTTAAACAAAAATCAAAAACCTTTAGGAGAGGAAAAAGGCTCTTTCGAGACCCCTCTTAGTTTCATTTTTTCAAATACATTCTTGTAATGGGCCCATACATGCCCACATGTCAACAAAGCTAGAGTAGTGTTTGAATTTCTTCTTTCTTAGATCAAAAAACTAGGAGAGTTTAAAAGTTTGTAACAGGCCCACACATGCCCACATGTTCAATCTAGCACTAGTTTCATGCTTTTTCTAGATTAACTCACACATAGGGAGATAAAAGATAGTAAAGGACCACAATGTCCACATGCTAGTCTCTAGGGTTTTTACAATTCCGCAAGGTTGTACCAATGACATCTAGCTTATTTAGGTAATCAAAACTCTTGTAAAGGACCAAGCGATGTCCACATGTTGCAAGGTGACATCTAAATAACTAAAANTATTGGTCCATTTGTCTCTATTTTTCATTTCCTCATATGCTTTTAGTTTTTATTTGTTTTAGTTTAATTCTTGTTAATAGCTTTGTTGTTTTTCTTTCTAACCTTTTACCTTACAACTATCATGCCTAGCAAAGCCCAACTGGGCATGTAAGCACTCTTAATTTGCTCACTTAGTGACGAATTGGGTGCAAACAGATTGGCGACCATACTGTGGAGTAGGTATCAATTCCTCCCTCATTTGGGCTTTATTTTCTTTCCTTTTGATTTCATTAACTTGCAGGTTCATAAACCGGCCTCTACCGACCTGCTTATCAGTCAATTCACCGGAAATTGGAGAGAAATCCATCCAGATTTTTTCTTCTCAGACTTTTGACACAGGCGCACGGGTATTCCATCCCACAGGCACGCGTCGGGTGCACATGCGCTTTTCTCTTCAGTTCTGTCAGCGTGCAGGCACCATATGCGCCTCTGTCCACACAGGAGGCCGTGCATTTGAACTAAAATTTGCATTGTAAGCTCTTGGGTGTGGGGAAAAAGCATTTTTCCTGGTTAAGAATGATGACATGCATGCTATGAATACTTCACCACTTAGACCCCTCAACTTATAAAGGGGATAATCAAGCAAACATAGGCACTTAGGTGGATAAAAATCATTTTCCCTTATTTTTCTTTTAGCCACATGGATGGCTTTCTTTGGTTTACAAATCTAAGTTGAACATCAATTCTAATTACATCTAAACTCACATTTTGGGACCAGAAATTGCAAGTAACAATATTGAGTATGCTCTTCTCTTGCGCCATTGAGCAATCTTGAGAACCAGAAAGGGTTTGCGAAAACAATTTCATCTCCCTTAAACAAAAATAAAAAACTTTTAGGAGAGGACAAAGGCTCTTTCGAGACCCCTCTTAGTTTCATTTTTTCAAATACATTCTTGTAATGGGCCCATACATGCCCAAATGTCAACAAAGCTAGAGTAGTGTTTGAATTTCTTCTTTCTTAGATCAAAAAACTAGGAGAGTTTAAAAGTTTGTAACAGGCCCACACATGCCCACATGTTCAATCTAGGACTAGTTTCATGCTTTTTCTAGATTAACTCACACATAGGGAGATAAAAGATAGTAAAGGACCACAATGTCCACATGCTAGTCTCTAGGGCTTTTACAATTCCGCAAGGTTGTACCAATGACATCTAGCTTATTTAGGTAATCAAAACTCTTGTAAAGGACCAAGCGATGTCCACATGTTGCAAGGTGACATCTAAATAACTAAAANATTTAGGCCCTCAAAATGGCCCCAGAAGTTTAGGAACTGAAAAACTGCTAAAACTAGTAAGTTGCCAGAAGACTGTTTTGAGCCAATAGTAATAGGTGGGTGGCCACCGATATCCACCTAGATAAATATTGGTATACACTTGATTCATGGTATGGTATAGGTTTATCTAGTTGATTATTAGATACAAGCTAATGAGACAGTGACAGTCGCAGAGTTGTGACAGTGACAAATTTTGTGACAGTTGGTCTACATTTATATTTAAGGGCGGCGGGACGGGGCAAGGACAGGTGGTTGTAACCACCTTTAGATTGTATATGGATAACCTAGGGGGTTGTATCCTCCTTTTAGTTGGAGCTAGAGAATCATGGAGTTGTAGCTTCCATCAGGTTGGAACCTGAGAATAGGGGGTTGGAGCCTCCTTCCAGTTGTAGTTAGAGAATTGGAAGTTTATGTTTCCAATGAATGTATTCTTTTGATATATAAGAAACGCATTATGTGGTTTTCTCTCGTTTGGGTTTCCATGTAAATTATGGTGTATTGTGTATCTATTGTGATGTGATGTTGTTTATGATTATATTGAATGCTAATTATAAACTGTTGAATATTGTTGAAGAATAAACTGTGGTTAAAAGTACAATTATTAAAGAATTTAGGTTTTCACAGTTATCCATAGTGTTAGAATAGTTTATGGATAAAAATTGTGTCAAAATTTATGAAACGTCCAACGTTTTGAGTGGACACTCCACCCGTCATCAGGGACGGTAAGCTTCAATGATCAAAAAGTTTGTTGATGAAAGAAAATAAAGAGATAGATGTGAAAATGAACGTTGTAAAATAGAGAACCATTGGATAAAATAAGGTAAATTAAGGAATAAACATAAATAGAGTGGAAAATAATAATTATTGAGGTCAAAGATGAAAATTGAAACAGTTAAAAAGATTAGTTAAGATTATAAAATTAAAATAAAGAGTAAAGAGAATATGGTGAAGAGGGAAAATATTAATAAAAGGATTGAAAATAATATAAATGATTTTTATTATTTATTAATAATCCTATGGTTTGGAGGAAAAAACGAAAAATCTAAAAATTTGGGGGGATGATTAACAATTTAAAAAGGGTTAGAAGGGACAGGGTTAGTTATTAAAAAAATTCAAAATAAACAATTTGATAATATAATGATAATCATTAAAAATTATAATGATTAAAGATAATAATTGTCAAGAGAGAAGTTAGGGTTGAGAATAATCATTGCTAAAGAATATAATCAATAATAATAATAAAATATAAAATAAAATAAAAAAGGGGGAAATAATAGGAATATAAGAATCAAGGACGAGAAAAGGGGGATAATATAGGATGATTAAAAGGTGGTAATAATTATTAAATATTAAAAAGAATTAAGGGGTTAATAATTAATAATAATTAAAAAGAATTTAA
>JZKD02S2077134.1:38373-50774 GCA_000966675.3 Picea glauca | reverse complement strand
AAGTCACAAAATCCTAGAGAAATCGGGATCTTCCATCAGAGGAGGACGCGCGGCAGCAATCAGAGCCATCGGGGAAAGGCCGATAGGAGGTCATCCATCAGTAAATCGGGGATCGACATTTCGCGAGTCCCGTGGACATGTGAGTTTCAGCATTTGGAAGTCTGAAACCCCGACAAAGAGAACAACTCTACTGTGGGAGCCAGCTGTCAGCATATTGGAGAAGGAAGAAAGCTCCATTGAGTGGGGCCCAACTGTCAGCCTGTCAAGATTCAAGGAATCGGGAATCCCATGAGAAAATGTATCGGGGCATTGAAAACCTCGAAACCTCGACGAGTGGTAAAACCATGGTCATGGGGAAATGGTCATATGGGTCAAGAGACTAGCCCAAGGGGACTAGCAGAAGTTGGAGTGCGTCGGGAAATCGGAGGATCGCGGATCCAAAGGGCATATGCATTTTGGCATTAGAAAGCCCGAAACCCCGACGAAAGGAAAGATATAAGGATGTGTTCTTGTGAGCATGGTCGTGTGGACTAGGGCATAACTAGGAGGGGCTATGGCCGGGTAGAGAGGTCATTGGTGATCAGGGGTTCGAGAGGATAGTGACTCTCGACATCAAGAAGGACAAAACCCCGAACCCTGAAACTGAGTCGGGGAAAACCACGGTTAGGTGCAGAAGACTGTGCGGGTGAATGAAGGACCTATGGATGGGATTTTTAGCAGGGATTCCTTTGGGACTCCAAGGAGCCTCTTCGACTCAGTAGAAGGGGATTTTTGATCGATCCTGAGAGTAGGTGAGTTGGAGGTGTAGGGATACCCTCACCTATGTCACCTTTGGTGCGACAATAAGAGTGCCATCAAGATCGCCAAAGACCCAGTTCAACATTAGTGCATCAACCACATCAAGCTAGACATGCACTTCATCAGAAAGCTCATTCATGATCAAGTTATTGAAGTGCTCTTTTTCCATACAAAGATCAAGTTGCAAACATTTTCACAAAGTCTCTTACAGAAGCAAAGTTTTCCAAAATTCGATCTATGTTAGAAGTTCAAGAAGTTGTCATCAAGGGGGGATAAGTTGTAATGCCTCCTTCCTTCTCCTATTGTGTCAATATAATAAATCCTTCAATCCTATCCCAAGTTGTTCTTAAGGGGGGATGTTAGGATATTTAGATTCTTAGGAGCCAATTAAGATCTATTTGGTCTAATGTGTCGTTAGGTAAAAGTGTGTTTCTTAGTATATTTCTTTAGTATGCATTAGTATGCATTTGTAGTTAGTAAATCCGATGGTCACGATATGTTCCCGACATAGAGTGATCTGACAATTCATATTAACAACCATTTATCCATGGCTTAACACCCAATTGGTCCATGATATCTATTTAAAGAGAATGAAGGGTCATTTGTCGATGATTAGGTGTGAGAAACTCTCTTGTAAAATCTCTCTGTACTCTTTTTCTTTTCACTAATAAACTGCTCCAAGTGGCCGCATTGGCTGGGGTCATGGATGTTTCCCCATAGGGGTTTTACCACGTCAAAACATCAATGTGTTTATATTTGATCTAGTTGTGTGAGTGGTTACTGAAGGTGTTCTTCCTTTGTTGGAATACCTGTGTTGTCGAACATCCAAAAAATATTCCCTTCTTTCCTGAATGGTCTAGATTTGATCTCTTATCCTTGGGAACATGTATATACACAAGACATCCAAATATTCTCAGGTGGTTGACTTCCAAATTTTCTCTTGTAAACATTTCTTCTGGTGTATTTTTCCCAAGTACATGGTGAGGTGTTCTATTATGTACATATTTAATAGTACTAGCTTCTTCTGATTGATAAGTCTTGATCATGAATCATAATGTTTAATGATTCCATTATTGTTTGATTCTTTATTTCTGCCACACCATTCTACTGGGGATTGTAGGGAGTAGTGAGATACCTCTTAAACCCAACCTCTCTGCATAATGCTTTGAATTCATCAGAGGTGAACTCTCCTCCATTATATGACCTCAAGACCTTTATCTTCCTTTCAAAAAGATTTTCTATAAGGGCCTTGAATTCCTTGAACTCACTGAACACTTCACTTTTTGATTTCAAGAAATAAATCCAAGTCTTACATGAGTAATCATAAATAAATAAAACATAGTATACATACCCTCTATATGATGTGGTTGACATTGGTCCACATACGTTTGAGTGCACAATTTCCAATACTCCTTTGGATTTGTTGTCACTACTTGGAAACAAACTCTTCACGTTCTTTCCTTATGCACATCCCTTGCATACAACATCATGGTTCACCTGAATCTCTAGAAAACATGTTACCATCTTGCTCATGATCAATAGTGCCTTTTAATGTATGTGAGAAAGTATTCTATGCCATATCTCACTTGGATTCACTGTTTTGTGTACTAGATATGAATCTGAGTGTCCCTTCAATTTGTATAGATCTCCTTCTTGGACACCAATCACAACTGCATTGTCAATAGTCTTTCCTCCAGGCTACATGAGAACTTCACCATCTACAAAGGAAAATCTGAATCCTTTCTCTTCCAATGCTGAGATGGAAAGGAGATTTTTATTCAAACCAGGTACACATAATACATCTTTCATCTTCATAGGTTTTCTCGAATCCAACTTGTAGGAAGATTCTCCTACTCCTTTAATGGGATACTAATAGTCATCTCCAAGCTTCACCTTATGAGGTGAATATTTCTAAAAAAAATTTGAAAGAAAATTCTTGTTACGAGTCATGTGCTTAGAAGAACCACTGTCAATAAGCCATGTGTCACTTCCATGATTGACTGTTCCTGTAAGAGCTGATATTAGAAGGTATTTTTCATCCTATTCTTTTTATCTCTTATGATTAGGTTTATCGTCTTGTGTGGTATGAGCATGATGTATTTGATACTTTATTTTTATTATCGAATGTTTTGCTTGGGGACAATATCTTTCAATGTGTCCCATCTTTTGGAAGATAAGACATTTGTAACTTGAATAATCCTTTTGATATTTTTGAGTCTTCATTCACTTCTTGAATTTCTTGTGGGAATGAACTTATTTCTATCCCTTTCCTTTCCTTGCATGAACTACAAGTGCTTGATCATCATTATTTCTCAACTTCTCTTCTCTTACCACCAATCTAGATTCTTCTTGAGTCCAGTCCTCCCATAACCTGCTAAGCGTTGCTAGCTTTGTTATGGAACATATACATTGAATGAAAGATTCCCAAGACTTTGGGAGACCATTTAATGTGGTCATTACTATCTCAGCTTCTTCAACCGAGTCTTTAATGGCTTCAAGTTTCTCTTTGATTTGAGACACTCTCATGAAGTAAGATTGGATGGTCTCAGAACTTTTCATCTTCACATTCTTGAGTTGCGTCCTCAAGGTCATATTTCGGTTTATGTTCTTGCCTTCATATAGATGGGATATCGCATCAAACATCTGTTTTGGAGTCTTCAATGATGATACATGAGGGATCAAGTGATCCTTAATATAATCTGTTGATCCTCTTTACTTTAACCACTTTCTTCTTGTGCTTTGCTTTAGCCTCATCTCCCTCTAGCTCTTCAACTTCATTTTCCAAAAATCCTTCTAGATCATTCTCTTCCAGAATGAGCATTAATCTATACTTCCATGCCCAAAAGTTATCAACTCCTTCAAGCTTCTCATCAATATTGGTAATTGGAAGTCATACTTCCCGGAATAATGAAACAAATATTGAAATTTTACAAAATATGGATTTAGACCTTACTAAAGGGTGCACTATGCCAAGATAAGCCTTTGTCTCAAAGATTTTTTGTAGCTACAAAAACATCTAGATCTAGGGTTTTATGTGGAAACCCTAATTTTTCTTATTGAGAATTTTGTATATCTGATCCAGGGAAAAGGTGTGCCCTGCTTAGTTGAGCTACTTGGTGTGATTTATTTGACCTACATCCTTTAGAAAATGGGTAACTTCATCACTTAGGGTTTCATGCGGAAACCCTAACTTTCCAACACTGCAGAACTGAAAACTGATCCATGGGAAAGATGCACTGAGACAAGGTGAGTCTTCCTATAGTCATATATTTCCCAAAAATCTCTTCTTAGACTATGAACTGGATTCTTTCAGGGTAGCTCTGATACCATGTTGATATTTTACTTAAACAGTTAAAAATATATAAAATTCTTTAATTATTTAGCACATTAACTGCATATAGGATCACTAAAAGAGAGACAATCACAGTAAAGAAAATAAACATAGATTTATCCTTGGAAACCCTCTTGGGGGATAAAACTCAATAAATTTTTTAATATAGATTTATCAACCAAGTACAATTCCAAAAAAAAAATAAACAAATAACCCTAGTTGTTGTTTCTCCTCCTCCTCCAAGGATAACAGACTTATCCTTGTGTTATGAGTGTGAGATGAGTGTGTCTCCAAATGAGGCATATGGCCTCCTATTTATACAATATGAACCACCCTCTTAACAAGCTAGGGACGACTTGTACAAAAGTCACTTTTCTAATAATACATTAGCCACAATGGAGCCAACTTTACAAATACAACTTAATATTATTCTTTTAGGGTTTTTACATGATCAAATACAATATGAAGAATATATTCTGCATCTACACAAACTTCAAAAAATACGACATACTAGGAATGAGTCAACTAACAATTGATTAGTGTGGCAGAAAGGAGAATGCATTATGAATGTAGTCCAACTCTCAGTAGAGTGTTGCATGAAGCAAAATGTAAGCAAAAGGATAAATGAAAAGCATGGATGAGATAGTTGTGAACACCAGAACATGAGACAACATATAAATACTATTTAGTTAGAACAATACAAACATGTCAATGATGGGAGATCATTATAGGTTCATTTTTGGAAGGTTAGGCTATGACATGGAAATTGAATAATTAATGAGACAATTACGAAGAGAAGTGCAACCACATAGATATTATGAATCAAAGAGGGGTGGGATTGAACTGTTGCATGAGAAAAAAAAAGGAAATACCTTAAAGGATCTAGGCACTTAACTAGTGAAATTTTTAAATAATGCTATAAGTCCGAAGGGAACAACCTACCACGTCCATTCACTAGTAAGGTATCAAGACAAATAGAGAGTAGAGTTGAGATAGAATAGATGATAAAAGCCTCTAAAATAGAGAGAGAGCTTCTGCACTTGAATTGCACTCCGTAATTATGTAAATTAACATGATAATATGATCCCTTATGTATCTATGTAAATAAAATCTAGGTATTGGTTAACATGTATTTGTATATTGACGTCGATATGAATATGATAAATTATTTTATCAAGAATTCGTTGTGCACTTTGAACGATGTGGCCTTGTCTCTGCATAATTTTCTATTAGAGCAATCTCCAACATTTGGACAAGAGATGAAATGATAGTATAAATAAGAAGAGAAGAACACAATATGATGATGATGATGATGATGAAGAAGCCCATCAAGATTAAGTGGCATGAGAGAAAGCACATGAACGAAATGAGACAACTGATGATGATGAAGCATGAAAATATTGTAGAGGTCAAGTCAATATATCATGAGAGATGAAGTATTGAAAGGAATAACATTGTTGAATCGATTTGAAGATGTTGCTCATAGAAGATAACAAATATTAAATCAACCAATGAATATAAATAAAGTTTCAAGAGATGCATTGCATACAACGTGAGATATCATGGGTAAAGAGAAATACTATTGAAGGTACCTCTATGAAAAGTTGTGGTGTTGAAGGTAGAGGACAATTGCCTAGTTTATTAAGTCGAGGAGATATGTAACATTGGGAGAAAAAAAATTGTGTTGTGTAGTTTTGAGAAAGATACGTTAGCTACACTATCGACATATGTGTGAGTTACAAGAGAATTATGCTAACTAAAATTTCTTGTTAATTATGAAGTTAAAGAGAATTTAAATTAAATCAAGAATACTAGGAATTAAGTGATGTGGTTTAAGATATATATTAATAATCATATTCATGAATGCCTTCAAGGAAAAGAGAGTATTAATATGAAAATAATTCTCAATATGCCATTGTAATGGTAAGACTTGCAATTATTATAAGCACTATATAAATAAAAACTACAAGTTAAAATGGCTTGTAACACTTTTAATACCTATGAATGAGAATGCAAGGAAATAGATTATTAAATTGGAATGAAACTTGTTATAGGGATAGGTTATTGTAGTAAGGTAGCTTGTGATACAAGACATCTTGCAGATTACCCATAAGTGGGATAGGGCCATAATATATGTAAGCACCAATGTTAGTACATGACAACATAAGTCATAGAGGGTCCATAAGGTAGGGAAGAACCAATGCTAGTACATGACAACACAAGTCATAGAGGGCCCATAAGAGATGACATCAAAACCACCATTAATATTAGTTTGTGCTGAAGGGCCCATAATGTATGACATTAAAATCACCATTAATATGAGTTTGTGGCAAAGGAGGATGTAATCACATCAACCTAAATACATACAAAACGTTTAGTTAAAAACTTCATTGAAAACAATATATTTGTTTATCATTTAATATTTCTTAAATTTTCTTCTTTAGGTTCTCATCAAATTTTATTTACTTTAAACTTTGAAAAAAATGTAACATCCCGCTCTTGTGTGCACTGAGCAAACTTATTCTTTAAGGACACTTTTTTTCAAGTGATCTGGAATATTATACTATTGGGCATTTGATTATGATTATGAGAGGTTATGGATTGATGGCATGTTATTTTACTGTATTTCCATAGACAGGTGCTATTGACTCAGTTCTCCTGAGTGTGCAGGATTTGGACCTTGAGGATGTCGAAGCAATGATAGAACCCTTGGACTCTGGATCAAGTTGGGGAGTGGACTATTGGGGTTTGATTATTGTATATATGATATTTGTGCATCTAATTATATGATATGATTATGGATATATTTCTGACATGATTCATTGATGATATCTTTCCGACCAGACTCACATGTGGAGTAGAGGGGTCACACATGACTACCAGAGATGTTGAGGGAGAGGTGTGGACAACAACCCTGCCACAACCTAATAGCACTCCCTTCATGGCTCGAACTGTAGGTTAACGATTACCTAGTGTGAGAGGACCCGCGATATCATGAGGGCAGACTGCGACAGTCACTCACGATGATTCTAAGAGGCACACAATAAGGCAGGGGACTTATTACTTAGATACCTTTAGTCTCCCACAAGTTCACCTGGTGGAGTTTTGACTCCAGGGGTTTTTTATGTCTACCAAGTCAATCAAGAGGCGAGTGGTACCCTTGGAGAACGTGGTGCATCCTGAAGGGCACATTGCGCAAGAAAAATGGAAAGATGTGAGTGGCACCCTTCGAGCACAGGGTGCGTCCTGAAGGGCACGTCGTGCAAGAGAAACTGAAAGAGGCGAGTGACACCCTTGGAGCACCTAGTGCATCCTGAATGGAACGTCATGTTGTTATTTAATAAAGGGATAAACCTAGATGGCCCTAGGATGAATAACGTGTTATGGAAGATTTAAAACATTTCCCCTAATAAAATGTTGTCCAACCTAGGAAAATGAAGTCTAGGTCTAAATGATAATTGTGATAAAATTTTTATCTTTTTATAAAATAATAATAATAATAATAATAATAATAATAATAATAATAATAATAATAATAATAATAAAATAATATTGATAATCATCATTCGTCTTGTTACAAGAAGGGGGTAAGCAATTTAATTGATTTATAAAAATATTTTGAGACAAAATTAAAAAAGGGGAAATAATTGTTTTATTATATTATGCTAATTAAAAATTTATTCATTAAAAAGAAAAAGAGAAAATGGGTAAGTTTCTACACATGCCTTTTTGAGTTTTAAATAAAAAGGCAAAGAGGGAAATTTAAAATATTTAGGAGACTAGGAAAAAGTGGGAAACATAAAAGAAAGGGGGAACAAGGAAAAAGCAGAAGGCCTAACTTAGTAAGGTACCTAGCATTTAAGAACTTTCTAAAATCAAACTCAACTAGTAAATTAGTAAGAGGGAAAGTCATTAAAACTTGTAAGAGAATATGGGGACACCTAGGAGTGATTCTAGGAATGATCTTAGGTGGGTAAGGGAAATAGGGGTAATTAATTAATTATTGAAATTAATTTATGAAGGAATGAAGGGGATGGGTGACACATGTACGGGGAGGATTTTTATGAATTAAATTATTAAACATTAAGTTAAATGGGATTTTGGGAAAATAAAGGACTTCGAAACTCTATATAATGGAGGGAGGAGAAGGATGTGTGGTGTGTATCGTTACACTGCAAAAATGTATACTTGAATGACTTAGCTTGTGGGAGTTGGGATACCCAGCTCGGTGAGGAGTGGTAGCTCGGCCTTGCGAGGTGAGCTGGGAGCTAGCAGATTCTCTGGTTAGTGTGTGTGGCCCCTTTGTGGCTCGGGGGGCTAAGGGGGAAGAAGAGTACCCCTAACATTGGCTAGGAGGTATCGATGAAGTCTCATCATTTGGAAAGTGGGAGTTGTATGGAGCACACGTGACATCAACTCAAAGCAGACAAATTGGGCAATGGTACGCTGCCTTTATTTTTGCATGGTAGATTGTTAGTATGATCTATGATTTTGGTTCTGTATGTTTAATTGGGTAAATAAAATGATTGTCTTAGCATTTTATTTAATGAATGATTTTCCCCTTAGCTTTAAGCTCATTGTTGATCGATTCCCTTGGCTTTAGATCCCTGCATGTCTTGAGCATCTTATGGTTTTATTGATCTGTAAGGATTACAGTTTATATTTTTACCTTCGTCCCTAACTCATCATTCCATGCCTGAGCAGTCAGCTAGGATCGTGATCTATGGTCGTCACTTTGGTTTTAATATACCTATGGATCTAAACACCCTACTTTTCTGTGCATGGATGATGAGCGAAGGATGTTTTTTCCCAGTCGTCTACCCCTACCGATTGAGGGTCTTGTGCCTTATTGTGTTGAGTAAACCTGCCATTGTTATCATTCCTATTTCCCTAATTCTTAACTTTGCATTTTTTTTTGGTATACTCTTTGCTGGGTATATTGCTTGCGTTTTATATATTGAAGGCATTTTCATTTATGGATAATGCTCAAACGATTTCCACTTTTAAGACCACAACCATAACTTGATTACCTGGCGAATTTGGTCATTTCATTGTCTTCATTTCGTTTCTTATTTCATTGCTTTTGACACTTGTTGAGATTGCCTACGTTGCTAGTTAAGACAACGTTTTTCCCAAGTGTCACGTGGCGATTTTTCTTTTTGCCAAGGCTGCGATTTTCCATTCTTGGATCGAAATCGTTGCTTTTAACCCCAACGATTTTTCCCTTAACCTCTGTGTATAATTCTCTGCCCTTAGTCATTTTTAACCTCAATGATTTACCTGAAAACCTTTGCGATTTATCCATCACTCCCAACACATATCTCTGCAATATTCATTGTGAAAACTGCGTCTTTTTTCCCATGGAATTTTATCCCACTTCCATTTAATTTATCTGTTCCTTCTAGTATGTAGAACACCGACTCTATATATTCCATTTTGTGGTGATCAAGGTACCACGACTTCATTTAAATGGCATGGCGATTACAATCAATGGAAATCACAAATTTATTGATGGCAATGCGAATGCATCCTTGTTTTATGACAATGATTATAATTTCATACGAGGTGTTTAATGTACTGTTAAGAACCAAATATCAATATAGCATAGAAAATCCTCAGAAAATGTACTCANATCCCTGCATGTCTTGAGCATCTTATGGTTTTATTGATCTGTAAGGATTACAGTTTATATTTTTACCTTCGTCCCTAACTCATCATTCCATGCCTGAGCAGTCAGCTAGGATCGTGATCTATGGTCGTCACTTTGGTTTTAATATACCTATGGATCTAAACACCCTACTTTTCTGTGCATGGATGATGAGCGAAGGATGTTTTTTCCCAGTCGTCTACCCCTACCGATTGAGGGTCTTGTGCCTTATTGTGTTGAGTAAACCTGCCATTGTTATCATTCCTATTTCCCTAATTCTTAACTTTGCATTTTTTTTTGGTATACTCTTTGCTGGGTATATTGCTTGCGTTTTATATATTGAAGGCATTTTCATTTATGGATAATGCTCAAACGATTTCCACTTTTAAGACCACAACCATAACTTGATTACCTGGCGAATTTGGTCATTTTGTTGTCTTCATTTCGTTTCTTATTTCATTGCTTTTGACACTTGTTGAGACTGCCTACGTTGCTAGTTAATACAACGTTTTTCCCAAGTGTTACCTGGCGATTTTTCTTTTTGCCAAGGCTGCGATTTTCCATTCTTGGATCGAAATCGTTGCTTTTAACCCCAACGATTTTTCCCTTAACCTCTGTGTATAAGTCTCTGCCCTTAGTCATTTTTAACCTCAATGATTTACCTGAAAACCTTTGCGATTTATCCATCACTCCCAACACATATCTCTGCAATATTCATTGCGAAAACTGCGTCTTTTTTCCCATGGAATTTTATCCCACTTCCATTTAATTTATCTGTTCCTTCTACTATGTAGAACACCGACTCTATATATTCCATTTTGTGGTGATCAAGGTACCACGGCTTCATTTAAATGGCATGGCGATTACAATCAATGGAAATCACAAATTTATTGATGGAAATGCGAATGCATCCTTGTTTTATGACAATGATTATAATTTCATACGAGGTGTTTAATGTACTGTTAAGAACCAAATATCAATATAGCATAGAAAATCCTCAGAAAATGTACTCANTAAGATGACCCAGAATATGAACATTTTACCATAGATACCATACTAATTTCTCTAAATATTATCCAGAGTTGAGGGTCTGAAACATTACATAAAAAAATTTATAGCGAAAATTCCGCAATGACCCAGTTCAATATGATTCCAGAACCCTATCTTGTACAGGCTATATCTCCGAAAGTATAAGGCCTCAGGAGATGAATTTTGAACCCAACGTACCTTCATCCATATAATAAATATCCTCCAATCCTTTCCTTCTGAAACATTGTAGAAAAAAAGTTATAGTGAAAATTCCAAGGTGTCTCAGATGTAGCAACGAAACCCCAAGACCTTGAACTCTGATACCATATGTTAAGAACTAGATATCAATATAGCATAGAAAATCCTTAGAAAAATTACTCGACACCTTGAAAGAGATATAATTTCATATAAGAAGCCTCTTTGAGGGGGAAATCTCCTTTTACCCCACTTAAATGTTCAAGTACAAGATGATTCAAAATGAAAATGTCTCCTTGGTATATATAGGAGACTAGGAGATATAATTACAACTAATGGCCTAAATCTGACATAAATAAAATAACATTACTTAATATAATATTCCCCAATTAACGGTTAATGAGCCAATATTAGGGCTTAACATTTATAGTCACTCTACTTAATGGTGTTGCGTCTGTATTTACTTCCTTAATGACAACATTTATACTTTTCCCTTAATTGATTCATCACCCGAACTTTTTTATTTATTTATTGGTCTGTTGCGTAGTGTTGAGCTGTAGATAGGTTACATTTTCTTTATTCCTTTAATATTGATTGTTCCAGAACTTTTTTAACTCTGCGTTGAGCTTTGATTGTCGGCTGGATCTAGAGTTGTAACTCTGTGTTTTCCTTGGATTGACTGGCTTATCGCTCAACGAATTCAGCTGCGGGTATCCCTGTTGACTGCATTATCCTTGTCTGAAAGTGAGGCTGGGCCTTGAGGCATAGCGAGAATCCTTCCTTGGAGTGTATGCTTATTGTTACTCTGGAACCCTGACGAAATTTTTCTAGACTGCTTGCGATTTGCCTCAGTTACCTACTGATCCTGTCAATTGTTAAAGTTTGCAATTTGGCTTAATACTGAGTGTGTTACCCTCAATAGGAATGTGTTTCCATTATTGACGACATGCATTGATTTCATTATTATTATTAACATCACTTGATAGGAAATTATACCACCCACTGATATGACTAATCACTGTCTACATTTTAACCACAGCTAGTAAAATCATATTAATGACAACCACCGTATTTGACTAGAAGATAATAGTCATAATTTATGTTAATGACAGCCACGACCCTTAATTTAAATTATATTAATGACAATCGTCCCCCCTTTGGGATAGAAGGAAACTTTCTTAGACCAAGTCCAGTCAATGGCAACCGTTACAACCGTAGTACTAATTTTTGACTAGATAGCCTTTTGGAAAATAATTCGTCAGATAACACTTTAAGCATAACCTTTAGGCATGATAACTGTTACACATAAAAAATACTCACTTTGATAGTGTCGCAAGTGTCGTCATTACAAAGGTCGCAAGTGTCACATTTTTTCTCACAAGGTCACAAGTGTTGCATGTT
>JZKD02S2077123.1:0-12994 GCA_000966675.3 Picea glauca | reverse complement strand
GGTTATGTGTTTAACCTATTTGGAGGAGCAATCAATTGGATGAGAAAGAGACAATCTATAGTTGCACCATCAACTATAGAAGTTAAATACATGGAAGCCACTCATGCGAGTAAGGAAGTTGTATGTATATACAGGTTGTGTTTAGGTATTGAGTTTGTACATCAAGCTGTAAGGTTATATTGTGAAAATCGACATGCAATTTTTCTACCAAAGAACCCTTCTTATCATTCTAAGACAAAGCACATTGATGTTCAGTATCAATTTGTGAGAGACATGGTTTAAGACAAGAATGAGTTGTTGGTGAAAGTGCACACTTAGAATAATATTGTAGATTCATTGACAAAGTTTGTAAGTACTAAGAATTTATCTTGGTGAAGAGGAGAAATGGGCATTGTTGCTCTGAATTGTTGATCATGTAATCCTCGTGCCCCACATATGAAAATAAAACAACAAGTGGGAGAATGTTGGGTATGTGTTATATTATTTGCATGATTATCCCCACACGATGTATGTTGCACTAGGCATGCCGGTAGGCCCCCCTTATTCGGGGGTTCATGGGCGGAGACCCCCCCAAAAAATGAGATTGTTTTTGGTCTAGTTTTGGCCAATGATTTTTCAGACCATTGTAATATAATTTTGGTTAACGAATCTAATCCGAGTTGATTGTTTAGGGATTTGGATGCCACATAATCATATATTTTTTATTGTAAATGGTGAAGTTAATACAATGAGATTTAGAGGTGCAGCTCAAAACATTTTGTTTCTTTTCTCGATTAAGGGTTTCTAGGGTAAATTTATGAGTACTATGTGTGAATATTATTATTTTATTTCTATTTTATAAAGAATCTATGTGTGCATTTCTATGTTATAAAGATTTAAAATGCACATATGTAGTACCACAAGATGTGTGTGGTGTAGCATTTGAAATCATCTACATGTATATAAGGGATGCAATACTCAAGAGGAGAGAAAACTAGTACCACCTGATCAAGGATGGAAATTCTTTCATCCTTAATGCACACAAAGGTAAATCCAATATCTATATATTAAGTGATAACCAAGCCAATAAATTAATCAGTTCTAGTATGAAGTTTGTATTACTTTTCCTTGACGGAAAATCAACCAGGTGACGAATTAGTAAAAGTAAAGGCATCTCTAGAGGGATGTACTAAAGAGCATAAACATCATTGGGAGGATTTGTTGTAGGCATACAGAGAAGTGTTGCAAGATCTTAAAGGGTTACCACCTAATAGGGAAGTGGAGCTTGAGATACAGTTGTTGCTTGACTCCCCATTGCCAAATATCGGGTTGCATATGCATTCCATCCTAGAAGCAAATGAAGTGAAGAAATAGTTGCAAAAAATACTATATAATGGATTAATTTGACCAAACACCACACCTTGTGGGTCACCTATAATCATAGTACCCAAGAAGTATGGGACTTGGTGAACTTCTGTCAACTACAAAGATTTGAACAAGATCACCCTTGAGAATCGGTACCCTCTGCTAAGGATCAATGACTTGTTAGATTAGATGTATATGCTAAGTAATTCACCAAGTTGGATCTCAAATCAGGATACCACCAAGTAATAGTTAAATAAGAAGACACTTGGAAAACTACCTTCAAGACAAGGCAAGGTCTATATGAATGGTTGGTAATGCCTTTTTGTTTATGTAATGCACCAAATATATTTATGATCTTGATTAATGATGCATTGCATCTCATTATAAATTTATTTTTGATAGTGCACTTAGATGATATATTGGTTCATAGCTCTATGTAGGAAGAGCATACCTCACATCTCATGCATGTGTTAGTACTCTGAAAAAGCACAAACTATTGGCTAACCTTAATAAATGCAAGTTTTCTTAATTTTCATCGGTGTATTTGGAATATGTGATTGGTGGAGGCGGACTCAAGATAGATCCTAAAAAGATTGTGGCCATCCTCAACTAGTTAGTTCTTACTAATGTCATTGAATTTATGAACTTTTTCAGTACTATGCATTACATATAGAAGTTTATAGCATTAATTTTAGTTGTAGTTGCACCACTTGATGCCATAATCACAAACATGCATAACAACCTGTGATAAGAGTTTCCAAAGGAGAATAATCAATAGAAAGATTTAAATGAGCTAAAAAAAAGATCAATCAAGCACCAATTCTTGCATTGCCTAATTTGCAGAAGACTTTCAGAGTGGAGAATGATGCATGTGTATATTCTATGAGAGAGGTCTTGATGCATGAAGGTAAGATAGTATGCTATCATTCTGAAATGTTTCATGGTGTATTCCTAAACTACCCTACGTATGATAAGGAACTCTATGCATTGGTTCAAGATGTTACAAGAACTATCTGTTGGGAAAGGAAACAATTATCCACACTAATGACTATCCATTTAGTATTTGCAAGCCCAGAGTAAACTTCAACAAACTAGACACTACAAGTGGATGGGGTTTTTGTAGCAATTTTGACTAGTCATCAAATACAAGAAGGGAATCACTAATAAGTTAGCAAAAATGATTTCAAGGCCACCCAAATCTAAGATTACATCTTTGGGAACTCTTATGCATGTGGATCTTTTTACCCATGATGAATACAAATAGACATACACAAAAGATGAGGATTTTAAGGAGGTGTTTCAATAACTATAGCGCTAAAATCATGTACGAGAAGGTGATGGTAAGGATGATTATAATCTCCACAATGGGTTTCTCTACAAGCTAGACAATATCTATGTTCCTAAAGACAAAATAGTGCAACTTATTAGAAAAGATCACACCTCCAAGGTTATAGGACATTTTGATGTTGGAAAGACAATTTCCAACTTATAAAGGTATGTGTATTATCCTAGAATGCAAGAAGATTTAGCTCAATTTATTAGAGGATAAATACTTTGTTGTACCAACAAGCGTAGTAACAGAAAGAAAGGTTTATACCATCCCTTTCTCGTACCGAATAGACCTTGGGATAGCATATCAATGGATTTTTTGGGTGGTTTTCCAACAAACCGAAAAGGAGATGACTATCTATTTGTGGTAGTTAACAATTTCATCAAGATGTGCATTATTGTGCCTTAGAAAAATACCACAAAGGAAAAGAAGCAAAAAACATGTTCTTTGAAAAGGTCTAGGTGCACTTTGGGATACCAAGGAGCATCATCTTAGACAAGGATACCAAATTTCTCGATGCCTTTTGGACTATACTTTGGGAGAATATGAGCACCAAGATGAATATCTACAACTTTCCATCCATGGATAGATGGGTTGACAAAAGAAATCAAAAAGACATTGGTTCAACTTTTGAGGGGTTACAATAATAAGAATCCAAATACCTAGGATGAAAATTTGATTTATATTCAACACTGTTATAACATAGCAATCCACAGTGTGTCCACACTTCAATCAGTAAGTCCCCTTTTGAAATTTGCCTTGGGTATTTACCACCATCTCCCTTAGATGTTTCTTAGGGACAACAAGGAGGAGAGATGAAAGGCATCACAAGAGATGCATTGAAAGTAGACAAAAATTTGGAAAAGATTAGGTAGATCCATTTGCAAGTACAAGAGACATTGAAGAGGTTAGTGGAAAAATACAAGGTCCGACATGCTTAACACATAATTAAGAAATAATTATAGGTGGGAGATAGAGTCTAGTTGTATGTTAACAAAGAAAGGATATAGGTTCCTTGTAATAAGATCAAGACTCTATGGCATGGTCCTTTTGAGTTATTAGAGAAGGTGGGTGATAATCCTTACAGACTTATTCTAACCCCATATATGTGCAATTACTTAGCAGTTAATTTGGAAAATATGAAACTCTATGAGCCCTCCATGTTCGATCATGACACTTATGAGTAGGTCCTGCCTACCATAGAGGACTTATCACAAGAAACTCAGGCAAAGTTGGCAGAAGATATAGTTTTGCAGGAAAAGTCTAGAATTACCAAACGTAGGCAACATGAACTCTGGAAGGTTTCGTTGAAAGGGCACTTATAGGCAAGGCCAGATTTTACTCCAAGGAGAAGGTAAAAGAAAATTTTCCTTGCTTCATTAAAATATTTTGGGGACCAAAACCCTCCCTAAATGGGGAGGTAAGATCTAGAATGGATCATTATATAATTTTTCATCTATCTTGGTACTTTCTGAGTGGAAAAATGGGAAGAATTACCTTGCAAAGCCTATTTTAGGGGAAGGTCCTAAATTGGTGATTTTGGGTCTAGAAACTTCCAAATCCAGTTTGTGGCATCAAGAAACACATTTTGGGGTCAAAACTTTGTGATCTTAGCTCTATCCCCTCAACTTTGTTCTACACATCAAAAACTTTCCAATGGTGCAAAAATCACCTCAATCAGAGTTTGTATGCGGAAGTTATGTCTCTCGCAAGTTGACCTACCCTATTGATGACCATGACACTTAGTGGATGCCACATCAACCCCCATTACTCACACATGTGTGGACTTTCAAGAATATTGAGGCATGCAAAAACCCTGACCCTAACCCTAAACAACTAACAAACTATGTTAAATATTGGGCCACTGGGAAGAAAAGGGTTCCATTATTTTCGTATTGTTATTGTTCCATAATAGATTAGAACATCTAGGAGTGGGATATAGTGAGTTCCCCTTTCTTTGTACTTTCATTTTATAACTGAGAAAAAGAGGGTAGAGCACATGCCTCACCTTCCAAGAGAGTGTTTATCCTGTATAAGGTTTCCGAGGTCACATCTTGTGTTCATTTGTGTGGAAGGTGTGTTCATTTTCTTTTCATTTATTTCAGTATCTTTTTTAATATTAAATTTAAGATTTGAGCACTACACTAGTAATATTAAATCTGAAATTTAAAACAATAAATTGCATAATAAAAAATTTCAAAATATTGTATAATAAAAAAATTCAAAATATTGTAAGATTTATTGAATTTTTTTTGGTAAAATATCCATAACAATTTACAAATCAATTATGCATATTATAAAATATGCATAACATATATAAGCAATAATGAGACAAGTTTCAAAATTCCATCCATTTTGGAGTCTTATGCATAATTTAAAGATGGTCTTAAACATGCATGCATAATTGAGCCAAAATGTTATGCAAATTGTCCAATAAGTAATCAATGAGAGTAGTTCAAATTAAACGTATTCCACTGTTTAGAGTTAAAGGGACTTTATAATAATGAATGTTTTAGAATTATTTTAAAAAATAAAAAGTAAAAAGCTTAAGCAATTCATATTAAAATGTTATTCATAGGATGTAGTTTGAGAGGTTGGGAGAAATGTTGTTATCATCCCCATTCAAATTTTATTCAGTGTAAGTGATATGTGACGTCCTTAAATAAATCTATATGATACTTTTATTGTTGAAACCCAATATTTCAAAAATTGCTAGACTGACTCCCATGTTCTCTGATAAATTTAGAAAAACATCTTTAACAACATATAGAAACCTATCTATACTTTCTCCATTCTAGAAGCACTTTCAACTTTCAATTGCTTGTGTGCTC
Source organism: Picea glauca (assembly GCA_000966675.3). NCBI lineage: Eukaryota > Viridiplantae > Streptophyta > Pinopsida > Pinales > Pinaceae > Picea > Picea glauca. The sequence goes on along the minus strand of JZKD02S2077123.1, from coordinate 7,489 downwards.
CCTATATAGTCAAGTCACCTCATCTATAGCCGTCGTAGATTGCCCAGGCTCGTTTGAATATAAATATCTGCAACTTTATCAGATGAAAAGAAAGTTTCCTTTGGAAGATAATAAAGTTTCTTTTAAGGTGCAACCCAGGGATGGAAGGGCAATGGAGGATTACTTACGTCGTCTCCATTTCCTTTTAACATTTGAACAACCCTGTTCATGCAAGGACGATCACTTGAGTTGTATTGAATGCACCACAATCCAACTTTAGTCAGTCTCCTTGTCTTTTCCTCCTCTTCTGCTTCCATTCCTGGTCTCAATCTCATCACCAACTCCCTGCTCTCAAGCAGCTTGAAGGCCCACTCAGGAAAGTAAAATTGACTGGGACGGCTCACCTCCCAATTGATGTTCTTTCTTCCTCCAACAATCTCTAGCAAAAGCATTCCGAAACTATAGACATCGGATTTATCTGTAACAGGGCCCATATCTCTGTAACACAACTCTGGTGCAACATATCCCGGCGTCCCTAACACGCCTGTCATTGACACATGGTCTTCTCCCTTCCCACAAAATTTTGCGAGACCAAAATCAGAAACTTTTGGTGTGAACTCCGCGTCCAGCAATATGTTGTGCGGTTTGATGTCGAAGTGTATGATGCGCTTCTCGCAATCTTGGTGTAAATATGCAATTCCACGAGCCGCACCCAAAGCAATTGAATACAATTGTTGCCACCTTAACACTCCCCCCTTCTCTTTTACAGCAAAAATAAATTTATCTAGAGATCCATTAACCATGAACTCATATACCAGTGCGCTTGTAGGGCTTTCGAAACAATACCCCAACAGCCGAACCAAATTGACATGATGAACCCTTCCAATGGTGGCGACTTCATTCATGAATTGGGTCTCGGTGTGCCTATGCCTATCAAGAATCTTAACAGCCACTAGAGCGCCGTTTCGAAGCTTACCTTTATAAACCACACCATAACCTCCTTCTCCCAACCTTTCTGCAAAGTTGTTTGTGATCTTCTTGAGGTGAGAGTGTGAATATCTGGTTGGCATTTCATAAGCATATTCCCTTAGGAATTTCTCCACCTTTGAAGTAGAGATGCAAGGTCCAGGAGGTTTTCCTCTCTTTGAATAAAACTTGAAGAACAGTACCAGTGCTATTGCTGTCAGCGCAACTCCTCCAACGGAGCAACCTGCGGTGGAATGAATAGATTGATGTCAACGTGATCTGAGTCTACCCAAAAGAGATTATTAATGGAAAGATACTGAATTTGATATTTACCTATTATAATCGCTGACTTGTTTCGACCTCCAATATCTTGAGTACCTGCAAGAATCCGCAGTTTTTTATTAGAGAATGCATACTTGACAGATCTGAAAACACATATACATAACATGATTCAACAGCATTTTATGTATATTTACAGATTGAGAGAATTCAAGCAATCAAATTTGTAGAAGGTTATCCCAAAACCTACCATTGGCGGAGCACTTGTCTGGATGCGTTGTGCCATTGGGACAATAGCAAAGAAATGTTGCCGGTTTCAAAATGTCATAACCACAACTCCCGTTACTCTTCAAACAAGCGCTACAGCTTTGATCTCTGTTGGGGTCGATATGCCATGTAACCTCAAAACCCTGCCTTAGTAAACTCTGATTATTCATGGACTGCGTGTAGATTGGTAGTTGAATTGCGTCGCAGAGTGATGTCCCCTCTAAGTTTAAATGTGGACTCAAACTGTAGTACCAATCATTGCCACATAAACTCAAAGTTCCAGAAATGTTGTCAGGAATTTGATTATCGCAGTGCTTCCAAAGCGTGAGATTAGTGTATGTATCAAGGATCTGAAAATGAGAGGCGGGCCACCAGAATTGAGAGTAGTTACCTGAAAGATTGCATCTGTCTCCCCAGAGATTGTCGTTAACAATTGTCAATATTTTAGATATGCTGCTATTCGCCAAGAAAGAGGACTCCAATATGTGATATTCGTTTCCACCGATATTAATCAGAGGATGGCTGTCGGAATCACATGACTGTAGCTGAAACTCTGGATCACCGCAGCCGCTGCCATTTTCCCCAAAAGGATACCCGATTTCAATGCTCCCACATGGAGATATATGGGAAACACAATCCTTGTAATTACTGCCGAGACATGATGTTCTGGAACAGAGGAAGAGAAAAGCAGAAACAACAATATGGCAAAGATGAACGGTGAGAGGCATTGCATTAGTATGCTCTGCTCTTCTGTTAGGAGATCAAAGTTCATGAGTAGCAAGAGGAGGCGAATGGCAGCAAACGTAACAAGAAGGCTCTGCAAATACATTGAACAAACGAGGGAGATCATATAGGAGAGAGTGGCCGCCAGAATGAGAGAACAAACAGTGCAAAGTCAAGCCGCCTACACGATTTCCACGTGCCTTTTCGCATCCCTCGAGAATTATCGTGCGATTAAGACTTACGATTGTGTGCCTCCTAGGTGCAGGGAAATGGATGGTCACCAATCTACCCTCTTGCTCTATTTATTCAATGTCAAAATTTTCAAAATCAAAGGCAATGTCAAAATTTTCAAAATCTACCCACTCAGACTTAAATATATCTTCACCTGTCACATGACAAAATTGTACATGGGAGTTTGTTATGTCTATTAAAGCCATTATCAAGTCTTCAAGCCATTACCATATCTTCAAGCTTTTCCTCCTTTATGTCGAATTCCCCTTTCCTAACCATTAGTCCCCTTTGCTAATCATTGGCTAGAGTAGAACAACCACAATGTGGAGTTGTTGAGCTGAAAAAATGCATTAGACCATCAACCCTAGCATGTCTATCTCATGAAATAGACCACCTTGATTTAGCCTTTTGAGTTGGGTTATTTACCTAGCTCCCTTGTTTCTATAACAACCACAATGTGGAGTTGTTGAGTTGAACAAATGCATTAGACCATCAACCCTAGCATGTCTATCTCATGCAATAGACCACCTTGATTTAGCCTTTTGAGTTGGGTTATTAACCTATCACGCTCTCGTGTTTCTATAACCAGATGCTTCTCCCAATTTTTCTTGCTAGTTACTCCATTTCAATGTTGTGTTTACCACATCAAGATGAGCTTTTGTGATTTCATGCTCATGATTGCTTACATGTTGTTTTACCTCTCCTATCTCATACCACATACAATGGTGATTCTTGCATTCAACCATTTGAAGAAATTTTGAAGAAACTGTATAAAGTTTCCACTAGATAGAAGGGGAATCTTCCTAAGGAAACCCACCCTCCATAGAGAAAAGGCCCACTATCAAAGGAAACCAAAACATCGTCAAAAGGAGCCTCAACCATTTGAATAAATTTTGAAGAAACCGTATAAAGTTTCCACTAGATAGAAGGGGAATCTTCCCAAGGAAACCCACCCTCCACAGAGAAAAGGCCCACTATCAAAGGAAACCAAAACATTGTCAAAAGGAGCCTCAAGAAACTCTCCACAACGGCTCTAAAGAGCCGAAACTGGCACTCTAAATTCTCCCACACTACAAAGGAAATCAACACCATGCACCATATAAACTCACCCACCAGAATTATAATGCATGGGAGGGTGGCCATAATGGCCCATCTCACCCATACAAGTTACTCCACTTTGAATGACATATTCATTGGGAAATAAATGTCCATTCATTTATAAAGAGGCTTGGAGATGGGAGCCCCCCTTTTGATACTTAGAAGCCCATCACCTAATTGAACTCCTAGATTAGTGAATTAGTGCCCATTCAAATTATGAGTTTGAAGAACATGGTAATATGAAATTACTTCAAACTTATGGGAAATTTCTTATATTCTTTGAATTACATAGTGTAAGCTACTAGAATGAGGGATAGAGAGATTAAGGAGGAATCTAAAGATTATAGAGGAGTCTCCAACCAAAAACAGAATTTAGATTCTTCTAATGCCCTTTGTAACCCTTGATCCTTGATAGATTCTTATGGCTTCTTGTCACACATCAAAATTACTCACTTCAATAGTGTCGCAACTGTCGTCATTACAAGTGTCGCATCTTGTCCGCAAGTGTCGCATCTTGACCACAAGTGTCGCATCTTGTCCGCAAGTGTCGCATCTTGACCACAAGTGTCGCAAACATCATAATACCATCTTGCCTATGTTGTGCCTCTAACAACATCACAGGGACACTTAAGACACCCTCAAAGACTGGATTTAGGAAGAGAAATCATTTGATGAAGAATACAAAGCATTTTCCATGAAGAAAACCACTTAAAAATGATTTTTGGAAGGCAACGCTCCCCTACCCACTGTCAGGGAGCGTCGACGCTCCCTAGCCTTCTTTGGGGGAGCGTTGAAATGCTTTGTGCACCCTTTTGGGGGAGCACTTCCCTTTCGGAGCGAATTTTGGTTTGTTGAGATAAATCAGGGATGAATCCCCTCAATCTCTGAAGTTGGTTGGATTCGAATCTGAGGTCAAGGCATGATCTTAGGGAAGATCCACAACTGAAGGAGAAGAATCCTCAACTTATCCCAAATATCTATCAAGTGGTAGGGTCTCTCCAAGCTTATATAAGGAGGCCTTATCATGGTGAAATACATGATAGATATTGAGAGATACCAAACATATGATCTCATGAGTGGTATTGATATAGGGAGACATTGTGAAGCATCAAACTTATGATCTCATAAGGGAGATATCATTGAAGCATCAACATTCTGTGTGGATTATTTGAGCAAGGGTCTGGACAAAGGGAGCTTGGTGAAGCTGCTGCACTACATCCATGGCTGTAAGCACCACTTTGTTCTCATTAATATAAATCCATTCTTGGCCTGTTTCCTTTAAAGTTTACGTACATTTCATGAACTTGTCTCTAGTAGATAGATCTGTTTTTGAGATAATCTCAGTAGAATAGGAAGTTTGTTGTAGCTTTGTTTGTTCTACAGGACTTATTGAGGAGCTTATGATCGAAGCTCAACCTGGAATGTGCGAGGAAAAACGCCATTAAAAAGGTACACTTTTCTTCTTCCTCTTCATACATTATCTTAATTAGATCTAAAAGGAATGTCAGTGTCCACAATAGCATTTTTTGTCTTGGTCATAAGGGTCTAGTATCCAAGAGAGAATCCACTTGTCCGCAAGGGGATTTCTCTGTAACAGAAATTGGTGACTCCACTAGGGAGGGACCTTGATTTATGTTTCCTTTCCTAGGTCTTGTTTTGGCCTTTGCTCATTTTTTACCTTCTCCATACTATGTCTTTGATTCTTAGAACTGTGTTGATTGGATCTTTACATCATCTCATACACTTTGATTTCCTAAGTTTGCTTGATTTTTATTTTATTTTATGGGCATTTTTATGAATTTTTAGTGGCCAACGCCCCCCTACCTCTTCCACCAGAGCATTGGTGCTCCATACTGGTCTTACATAGAGCGTTGAAACGCTCTGGTTCCCTTTACACCAGAGCACCGCTTCTTTTCTATGAAAAATCTTCTAGGGTTTCGTCTCTAAGTTCATTCCTTGCTTTTGGAACTTGCTTAGGAGTCTCACAACCTCAATACATCTTTGTTTTGGCCTTCAACACTTTGATTTCTAAGAATTTATCACCTTTCGTTTGGATTTTTCGACATTTTCTTCCTTCCTTTGAGTCACTCTTCTTCGTTGAGATTTGGAGTCGATTTACTCATTTCTCCTTCATCTGATTGTATGAAAGATGTTGTAATAAGTTCAAGGATATATGAATTGTTCCATTTGATCTTTGAGGTCATTTTCCCAAGCAATTCTTGGTTGTTCATCATCTATTACCTTTCTCTTACCTTCACTATAAATTTCACCTCTTTTTTCATGCATTCTGGGTAATTTTTTGCAAATTTTTTGCTATTTTTCTGAGTTTCTGGCAGCACCAACGCCCCCCTGTAGGCCATACTAGAGTGCCAACACTCCCCTAAAATGTTTTAGGGGGCGTTTCAACACTCTTTGCACCCTTCTAGGGGAGCGCTAGTGTCTTTTTTGAGTGAAATTGCCTTCTTTTGCTCAGTCTTTGGCAGCTTGTTTTGTAGTACTCTTTACCTAGAGTCTGTGGTTGATTTGTGGAGTTGTTTGGATTGGTTCTTGAGGGTTTTTGATTCTTTTCACTCTCTTTTGTCTTTATTGGAGCTTGAAACCTTTTTCATAAACATGAAATTGCCTTTTCTAGATGCGTTTTTGTCGGGACAGTTTTGAGTGGTTTCTCTTTCTCCCTATCATTTCTTGGATTCTTCTCTGCATTTTATTGTACTCTTTGAATGCTTGTTGGTGGTCAAATCCTTGATTGAGTTCTTGTTAGAACAAGATTCTACTTTTTTTCTTTCAGTTCTCATTGTTTTGACTGCATTTTTGTTTTTGGGTCGTGAAACTAGGTTGCATTTGAAGTAGTGGAATTGCATGGTTTTTTTTTGGCATTTTGGGACATTGTGCATCTGGAATGATGATTGTTTTATCCTTCTCGTAGCGTAGCTTTCATTGAAATGAAAAGATTGCATATTCATCTCTTTGCATAACTTTCGAGTCGGTCAAAACACTATATTATCCATGCCATTTTCCTTTTGAGTAACAACAACCTTAAAAATCAAGCGCTAAACTAAAAATTGATTAGACATTTTTACATTTTTTGGTATCAAACCTACATTAGATTAGTTGTAGGGCTTTGGAATAGGCATGAAAGATAAATTTCCAAAGCTACAAACAAACATAGAATCTTGTGTTAGGGAGCGGTGAAATCCAATTGCTACATTTTATCTTGGGAAGCCCTTCTCACACAAGGGTCAATCACGAGGTCGCTTTGAGACTAGCAGAGTTACTCACCCTGATTTGTTGGTCTTGGTGTAGAGATTGCGCGTATTATGGGGGTCGCTTGAAGGTATACCCACAATGATGAGTGGAATCCTTTCAAATTGATTTCAAGCTAGATACCCTGCCCTTGTGCATGGATCAGACTGTCGAATGTTTCCCCAGACATCACTGTTGTAGTTGGTAACCTTAGTGGCCTATCTTTTTAGGGTCTTTACACAAGGTGACTGTGGAGGGGAAAGTCTTCACGGTATCTGGAATTGACATTGGCCAGACTCACTCGGGCTTCTTGGTGGGTATACCGATGATTATGTGTGGGAGCTTGCACCAGAGTGTAAGTCCATTAAGCAGGTTGTCAACGTAACTTTTCCACCCACTCTATCTCATCCCCTTCTTACTTTGTCCCACAACTTTGGATTTCATCACCAACTAGTGTGCTCATTGTGAGAAGGTTTTGTTTGCTTTCTTGCTTGCTTACTAGATTTTTAGCGTGTGTCATTTGTTCTCCCTAGCAGAATCTAGGTTGGATTTTCATTTTTATGGCATCATTTCTCAGAATGACCAATGAAGGAACCCCTTTTCCAGGGGAACCATTTGTTTTTCCTTCTTACAGAAACATTGGTCCTCCTTACATCGCTACTTTGAGCCTTCTAGGTCTCACAATTGGGTTACCGGTATGGTT
>JZKD02S2077101.1:27006-45227 GCA_000966675.3 Picea glauca | reverse complement strand
ACAACAAGCACATCAGTTTCACAGGTTTCTTTCAAATCTGTAGATTGTAAATAATATACATTTGTGAATAATTGAAATTAAATTAGTAATTAGGTATTTGATTTGAGTTATTAGTATTTTGTATATATAATAGTTAGAGTAGTTTATAGTTAGTTTTGCTTATTTAGATCACTTAACTCAGATCAGCTTTCCTCTTCGGCTTCCTTAGGGAACCTTAGGGCGGCCAACGGAGTCGTTAAACCCGTCAGAGTGGTCCATTCCAAACGGCTTGGGTTATTAGACAACCCCGGACCGGTTCCACTCTCCCAGTTGACGGACGGTCATTTTCGCCCGTCAACAGACCGGTAGTTAGGGTTTTGTTGGTGCGATGTTGTAGTGTTGAACCCTAGGTCTACCCCTATGCCAAAAAATGGTTCCATTGTTGGGACCGAAACTGTGATTGTTGGGAACTGAGAAAGAAGAAGCTTTGTGCAAATATTCATCCTGAAGTTGTGAAAGTTTTGTGCATAGATCTATCTCTCTAGTGCGCAGTATTCTACTTGAACTGTGAAGCTTTGTGCCAAGAGGAAGGTCAAATATAAAAGAAAGAAGCTCGATTTGAAGAAAATAAGTAGGATCTGAAGGAGAGAAGCTAGATCTAAAAGTTTTGTGCCCTAAGAAAGGTAAAAGTGAGAATTTTTTATTAAAATAGGTAAGATATGCAAACTCTGTGCTGTGATAAAGGTAAGAATAGTGAAAATTTTTAGATTTGGAAGCTTTGTGCTCTGTAGAAGTAAGATAAGTGAAAAATTTTGTTTCTAAAGTATGGATCTAGATATGTTTGAGAGCTTATGTCCTAGCTTGACAACTAGGGCACTAATAGATGAAAGAATATTTGATATGAGTAGATCTGATAAGAATAGTGAAATATATGCTATACCTATGCATAGAAAGAATGTTTGGACTAACAAATGGATGCAGGATCCTAGAAAGAATTTTTTGCAGGATAGCTACCATGATCCTAGTGCGCAGTACCAGAAAGGCTGGGGATCATTTAAAAAGAAGCGAGGATTAACCCTCTATTACATCTGCAGAAGACCGGGACATCTTGCTATGGAATTCCCTGGGAAAATACCTAGTTGTATTTGTTGCAAAGCTACGGACCATGACGTATTAGATTTACCTAGAATGATTGCTAAGCTGGAAGAAATGAATTTGAATAAAGGAAACCCTAAGGCAGATCCAAAATAGCAAAAACCTAGAAATAATCAGAGAAAGTATTGCTGCAAATAAACGAAACCCTGAATGACCACCGACATATCAGATTATCAGAGATCTTCAAGGAAAAAGAATGCATTGAAACAAGAATAGGAGACTTCGACATTGACTCTGTTCTAGATGAAGAAACACAGGTGAATATCATGACAGAGAGAACTTGGAAGGCTATAGGGAGGCCTACTATGATTCCCTCATTAGGAGGAATAAGACTATTCAAAGGAAAGTTGATAAACCTATGTGGGAAGCTCGCTCGCATACCTATGAACGTTAATGAAACTTCGACAGAAGAAGATTTTGAGATTATTAAATTTATTGAAGACATCGCCCTGTTTACCATGTTACTAGGAAAACCTTGGATTGATAGAGATCAAGCCAAACGAAAGGAAGAAGAAGAAGTTTTGGAACAAAATAAAAAAGAGTTAAAATATTTCATGACTAGAAGGATCGCACACTTGATAGAATAACAAAAGAACATATTGAATCTATTCCACACCAGAGAACCTAATGTCGAAGTTGCAAGAATCCTAGAAGACCCACGGAAGACTCAAGTACTTATCCCAGACAAAGAAGAAGTATCAACCTCGAATCCTAAGAAAGAATTTCAATAACGCGAAGTGACTATGTCAAACGAAGATAAGAATTAGAATGGAAAATAGCATATTGAGATGAAGATCACTGGAAAGAAGGCTAGGAAGTTAAGTAATAAGAGGGCTAAGTTACAGAAACTTCCAGAGGGAACTTCACAGGAGGGAAATTTGCAAGTTTGGAACTGGACTGCAGGGAAGCGCAAGATCAAGGATATGAGTTCCACTTTAGCTGGCTTCTAATATTGATCACTTTCATCTCGTGGGAGATGCCGGAAGGTGCGACCTTCCCAGACACCGAGCCCTTAGAACCTCTGGTCGCAAAGTTTAGTACATTGTGGTATTTCAGTGACATGAACAAGCAATGGTAGTCAAATGCCCTATTCCACATATATTACAAGTGGTTGAAGACAACCATCTAGTCTGAGCCTCGCATCATGCCAAATACTCTCCACAGGTTTCGGCCTTTAATGAAATTTAGTGCGGACCACCATTTCATTTATATTATAGTGCGTGCTGATGATCACAAGAAACAACTTCAATATTACTACAAGTTGATAGAGGAGGACTTGGAGGAGATCACCAAAGACTGGTCGGCGGACCTCCTCATTCCAACAGACCCTATGGAGATATCCAATATTGACAGTCCAGAAGTAGCGCATGATACACTTGGACCCAGCAAGACAAAGAAAAAGGAAGAAGCCCCAGATGTAAGTAGTACCTCAGCAAAGACTGCTTCCATTTCACCTCAGCAAGGAGTTGATGGTGGAGAGATAGATGGCGCAGAAGTTGAATCAAAGAAAGGCGAGGTTACACCACCTAGAGATGAGGAGGACCCCTCGAAGAAAAGGAAGGTATCCCCCCTACAACCTTCCTCTTGGAAGAAATCGAAAGCTTCTATGACCAAAATGCAGACCATCCTCACCTTAGATGAATTCGATTTCATTATAGCGGCCATGAATGATGCTTCATTGGAGATAGAATAAAAACAAGAGGCTAAGAAAGAAGCGATGTATAATAGAATCAATATTGATCTACAAGGAGTACACCAAGAACTATAGTCTAGCCGAGGAGTCTCCACTGCGCCTCTGCCATTGCAAACACCATAATAGGGAGATGAGTCAGCTCAACTCCACTGAATCATTGATAAAGTCGAAGCTCGCCTTCGACAAGCATAGGAGGAAACAACGCAAGCCACCCAGGATTTAGCACAAGTACAAGGAGACCTTTTAGAGCAGTGTAGTACTGCAAAATGGGAGAATATTTTTCTCCAGGAAAAGTTTGACAAAGAAAAAGTCCAGTTGCAGAAAGAAAAGGAACAGTTTCTCACGTAGCAACTCAAAGTAAAATAAATGGTCAACAAAGCACTTTGCTCTGTGACAGTTGTAGAAGTAAAGGTTGAAGAGAGAGTTCCACAACAGGTGGCACAACCTGAAGAAGTGATTCAACAACTACAATAATGCATAGCAGATTTGAAGCTACGCACAGTTCCCGAGACCCCGCAAGACGTAAGAGACCTAAGGGAAGAAACTTCCCACAGCGCAGTCAACAGATTAAAATCTCTTGCCCTGGAATGCAAGCAGCTGAGTAACCACAATGCCCAAACATATGAGAAGCTCGCTGAGAATCTGGAATTGCAGGCACTGGAGTCTCATCTCCAGGAAGCGAAGAAACACGCAGACACACTACAGGTGCAGCTGAAGGCCCTGTCAGCTGTAGACAGAATGAAGAGATCTCAATAGAAACGCACAACCCAAAAATAGATCCATACGATCCAGAGAAAAGTTATGGAAGTAACTCAATGGCTCCAACCTGTGCAAGATAAGGCATGCCAATTGTTCACAAAGTTTTAAAGCCGAGGAGTAGAGATAGAACAGGTTGTCACTACATCAGAACAACGCCTAGAAGGGCCAGTGAATGACGCAGTGATCCAAGATTTCGTTGAGCAAGAGGCCATAGCAAATCAACAAGTCGAAGCAGCTTGAGCCAAACTCGAGGCGTTCGAAGTAGAACTAATCAGATCAGAGTGACGTGGGATGAGTCATAGGTGAGTGTTGGGGGTTGTTGGCACTTGAACAAGTTTTGGGAGATTCTTGGTCATGTTGACCTATTTTGGGACTTCGACAGCATGTCGAAGGAGGAGTGGAAGATGAAGCGGAGATCACTAGATCTTGGCCTCTTTTTGGGTTTTTGGGATTATGTAATGGGAGTGGGATGTCGAACCATGAGTTTACCCATGTTTAGGCCTATTTTGTAATATATAAATAGATGCCTAGGCTATATAGAAGAGAGAGGAAATGCATCTATGTGATGTTAGTATGCGAGTAGGCTAAGTGCCAAGAGTTGGATCTGTGTGATCAAGAATTGTAAGGCTTTGTTCTTACTGTGTGCTAAGAACTTGCAGAGCTAAGTGCAAGTGATTGTAAGATGGCTTAGTGCTGGAACGCAAGGAAGAAGGATCTAGCGAGCTGCGCAGATCTTTTGTCCTGTGTGGAGTAAGGATTTTGAGGCTTCGTGCTTGTAACCGATTGACTGAAGACAATAAAGAAGAAGAGTTGGTGGATGTAACCCCAAGGTGGGGGTGAACCATGTAAACACTGTGTTATGCTTCTTTGTGCTTTGTCTTGATGTGTTCACATGTTATTTGCTAAGTGCTTTGATATAGATAGATATATCTGGTTATGCTTTGTGCTATGAATGTTATATATGACTTCTATGAATGTGCTTAGTACTTGCCTCTTCTAGATCTGATCCATTTGTTTGTGCTAAGTGCTTAAATACATTAGATCAGTGTGAATGCTACGAAGCTTTGTTTTGTTAGCAAAGTGGATATTGATTACATATTGAGGATCTGATGGTGCTAAGTGATCTATTAAGTATCGTAATCATAGATCTGTTTCCCAGCTAAGGTTGCAGACACTTGAGTCCTGTAACCACCCCTGCCTCTACCTCGGGTGAGACTTCATCTCCTTCATAGGTGTTGTCGAAAGGGCTGATAGCTAGGGTTTTGTTGGTGTGTTGTTGTAGCATTGAACCTTGGGTATGCCCCTGTGCCAACAGAACCCTTGAATACCTAACCCTTGGGGACGGAAACAAAAACATTAAACCAGACAAGATCTATTGTCGTGCAACTATTTTCGGGTTGCCAAATCACTATACATTTCTTCTCGGTCAAGCATTTGGGCATTTCATCACTATAGTATTCTTCAGACTAGAGTATAACTCCACAGGTGTTAAAAAAAAAAAAAGTCTGGAAATTTTTGCACCATTATTTGAGATCTATTCCATTGGATTTATCTCTTCGACCTTATCACATTCATACATATAATTTTTCAGCAAACGTTTTGACCCCACCCGCCCCGTTTCGGTTCCCTCATCATCATGGCCCATACCCGTAGCTAAGACTTGGAAGCTCGCTTCAATACCTTGGAATCTAATTTCACAGAGACCCAACAAGAAGTGAAACAACTCAGTGCCAATGTTGTCGCCATCAATACCACCATGCAGTCCTCTATCGCCGCCTCAATCAAGGAACTCAAACAAGACATGACTACCCATCTTGAATCTTTCATCTCGAGGATCTACACCAAGCTGCATATCCCTGCAAATAACCCTTTATCTAACCCACCTCCACATACCAAAGCTGAAACTTCCTCTCATTCCCATATTTTTCAGCCCCATCACTTTCAGTGCAACCTATGCCTTCTGCGGGTGGATGTGACCAGATTTAATGGCTCGGATCCCACTGGTTGGGTAACCCAAATGGAACATTATTTATCTTTATACGACATTACAGATGACTTGGACAAACTCGGGTATGGTGTTCTCCATCTAGATCGAGAACGTTGGCAATGGTGGCAATGGAGAAAAACTTCTCGTCCAGGGTATATTGCTTGGACACACTTTGTGGCAGAGCTTTATGAACACTTTGACACTGACACCAAACATTTAGGCCATTTGACAAATTTGAAACAATCAGGAACAGTGGAAGACTTTATAGTTTCTTTTGAGCGGCTAGCTTTTCGGATAGAGGGTATGTCTAATGCCTTTTTTTGAGAATGTTTTATTAGTGGCCTCAAGGATGAGATTCATGCCCATGTCCTCATTGCTCGGCCTTAGAGTTGGGTGGAGGCTACTAAAAGAGCTAAAAAAGCACAACATGTTGTATCTTCTCAAAACTAGAAACCCTCCTTTATTCCTCGCACTAAACTAGTAAATCCCAATACTCCCTCTGCTCCACTAAAGATCCAAAAATTAACCAGGGCTGAAATGGTTGAACGCCAACTCAAAGGCCTTTGTTATAATTGTGATGACAAATATTTTTTGGGCCACATGTGTACGAAAAAAAATCTTTTTATGGCCATTTCAGAGGATATTTTGGAAGAGGATGTTGAAACTCCCCTTGTGTATGAGTCACATGAAACCACTGACATAACCACCCCCTCAGACCCTCCTGAAGTAGAACTGGTCATCCCTAAATTCTCTCACTGGCTTCTCTACTCCCCAAACCCTCAAGCTAATCGGTTACATCAAGCATAGGAAGGTCATCATTCTTGTAGATAGTGGAAGCAACCATAATTTTATTCATCGTTTCATTTCCCAAGAAACTCATTGCTATATCCATCCAGTCAATAATTTCAAAATCATGATTGCCAATGGCGGCTCCATGAAATGTGTAGGGCGTTGTGAAAATGTGTGTCTCCAAATTGGTGACTACCACCTGAAATCTCATATGTTTTCTATCGACATGGGTGGTTGTGACATTGTGTTAGGTGTAGACTGCCTAAGTACTTTGGTTCCCATTCTCATGGATTTCAAGGAATTAACCATGCAATTCGACCAGGAGGGAAAAAAATATAAGTTCCAAGGCATCACCGTTGGTTCACCTGAGATCATTAGTTCCCATCACATGGAAAAAATGCTCAAAAAAGGTCATTCTGGCGTTATTGCCCAACTCCATGCCATACAGGAAATTGAGACACCCTCTGTGTTGAAAGACCTCCAATCCATTATCTCTAAACATCAGTTGGTCTTTTCCACTCCCCAGTGACTCTCGCCTTCCCGTGGTGTTCATGATCATTCCATTCCCCTTATCCCAGGAAGCCTTCCTCCCAATATCTGTCCCTATCGTCACCCATTTACCAACAAACAACTGTCTAAACAAAATTTGGGCAAATCAATATATGAAAATGAAATGTTGGTTATTCTGCATGTCGTTGATTTGTGGTTCCCTTATCTATTGGGGCAATGCTTCCAAATTAAGACAGATCATCAAAGCCTCAAGTATTTTCTGGAACAACGCATTTCCTCCCTAGAGCAACAACAATGGGTGACTAAGCTCTTTGGATATGATTATGAGATCATTTACAAGAAATGCAAAGACAATGTGGTTGCGGATGCACTTTCCCAAAAATATGAAGATGAAGGCTCCCTTTTTTCTTTCTCCTTCATTATACCATATTGGCTCCAATTCATTCGCCGAGAATGGCTACATGATCCCAAAATTTCACATCTGATACAACAATTGCAGTTCAATTCTCAAGTTTGCTCAGGGTACTCTTGGCTCCATGATGAGCTTCGATACAAAGGTCATTTGTATTTAATTAAACAGTCAAAACTTAAATCCACGGTGCTTTCTGAGCTTCATGCTACACCCATAGCTGGGCACTCCGGGTTTACCAAAACCTATGACAAGGTCAAACGTTCTTTTTTCTAGGATGGTATCAAACAAGACATTCGTAATTTTTTGGCCGAATGTGATGTGTGTCAACGAAACAAGGGAGAAATAGTCAAATATCCTGGCACACTACAACCACTTCCGATTCCACCTACTATTTGGAGGGATATCTCTACGGATTTTATTACGGGCTTACCTAAATCAGGCAATAAATCAATCATCATGGTGGTAGTTGATCACCTTTCCAAGTATGCTCATTTTTGTTCTCTTCAACACCCATTTACAACATCCACAATGGCTCAATGTTTCATGGATCAGGCCTTCAAGAATCATGGCATGCCACATTCTATCGTTTCTTATCGCAACCCAACTTTTACCAACAATTTTTGGCAAGAACTATTTAAGCTAGGAGGCACCCAATTACATCCCAACAAAACTTATCATCCCCATAAGGATGGCCAAAGTAAAGTTGTCAACAAGTGTTTGGAAACATATTTGAGGTGTTTTGCATCAGAAAGGAAAAATCAGTGGGCTCAATGGTTACCCCTAGTTGAATGGTGGTACAACACTTCATACCATACAACTACCCACATGACTCCTTTTGAGGCGGTATATGGACAAAAACCACCGTCAGTTCTCTCATATTTACAAGGTGTCTCCAAGGTCCAGGCGGTTGACGAAATTCTTACAGTTATAGAGACTATTCTCCGTACCCTCAAAGAGAATTTGTTCATAGCCCTGAATCGCATGAAGCAACAAGCAGATCAAGGTCGCTTTGAACGTCATTTTGCAGAAGGGGATCACATGTTTCTTCGACTGCAACCTTACAAGAAAACTTCCCTAAAGGTCGGCCATTGTTAGAAGCTGGCACCCAAACTTTATGGTCCTTATACAGTTCTCAAGCATGTGGGATAGGTGGCCTATCAGTTAGCTTTTCCCAGTCAATGTAAGCTACATCTTGTTTTTCATGTTTCATGCTTAAAGAAGGTGATTGGAACTAAGTGCCAAACTCAAACCAACTTTCTCGAGTTGGACGAAGAAGGCTCCATTTGGCTACAACCACAAGCCATTTTGGACCAGCATGAGCGTCTCCTGCATCAGCGAAACATCAAGGAATTGTTAGTCCAGTGGAAATATACAACTCCAGTAGATGCCACTTGGGAACCAACTACCATTCTGCAACAATTTCCACATCTCAAGCTTTGAGCACAAAGTTGTTTTTAAGGGGGAGGACATGTTAGGGACCTAACCCCTCACATAGGTAGAACAATGTATTTTGATGTAATAAAGGTCAATATTAATAAGGCCTTGCAATAAAGTAGAATAAGTCGAATGTAAGAAAACCTAATAGAAGCTTCCACTTCTAGAAGGATCTTCCTCTAGATAGTTCTATTGATAGACATATTTAGTATAAATAGGAGTAGAGGGTATGAGAACCCTAGCTTGGATATTATTGTAATAGAGCTCTGCTCGACTGGAGGTTGCCCCCTTGAAGAGGCCCGTGAACATTGCTCTCAGAATAAAAGTTCTCTTTCTAGTGTTATTTTGATATCATTTCTGTGTTATTGTGGTGATTGTTCTGGTTATATTGTTGTTTATCTGCCATTTCTAGCATTTTATTTTTGTTTTGCATACTTTTTATATCTGGTATATTACATTCACGGCCCGCAATAAACCCACGTCGTTGATCTCGTTGGGAATGGAAGATCAACGATTAATATTAGACTAGAGTCGAACGAGCACTTCCCAGATTGTAGAGGTTGGACCCCGCAATCACTGTGAATCGTCGATCTATGAATTAAGATCGAGGGTGGGGAATCATTGTGGAGTGCGAAGGTGAAATTAGCGGACACGCTAGTTCATGGCCCACTATTCACCAATGCCATTGATTTAGTCGGGCTGGAAGATCAATGACACTGGTTAGACTGAGTTGGGCGATTACTTTCTAGATTGCGGAGGTTGAGCTCTTTGATAAAGAGTGTTGTTCCTGAGTTTATGTTTTAAGGCTATAAAACATACCATCAAGGCATCCGAAAGTGATTTAAAGAAAAGATTTGGAATTAAGGGATTAAAGAGAGGTTAGAGCAGATTCAGTTTCTCAACTGTCTCTGTCTTGCTTCATGTTGCTCTTGGATTCTAATATCACGTTCAATACCAGCCCATGATCGTTCTAGTTCCGCCCTATTGGTCGCTAGTTGTAAAATAGTATTAAATAAACTTAGGGCAATGTTGGTTTGATCTTAAAGGCCCGGTTCTACGTTAGGTTGTCTGCTATTAGGGACAGTCATGGATGATATAGTTTTAAAAGGTTTCTAAAGGGTTTTTTAATCAATTGGTTACTTCAGACTTCCGGAGATGATATCAATGAACACAGTTTCAAAATCTATAACAGTAATGTAAAAGCACATTCAAGGTCGTTTCTTGGTTTTGTAACAAATTTGAATTTTTGTAAACAACGAAACACAATACAGGGAAATATAAGGCTTTTATCGAGAAAGAATCTTATACTTCTATTTACAATGATGGAAGAAAAAAAATATTTCTAACAGAGTTAAATATTAAGGAACAGAAAGTTTTACAGGTCTTAAAATCACTAAAGTAATTTCAGAGGAAAGACTGTAATATTTTCAACATCCAAACCAATCTGAAATAATAAACAACAAAGTATATATATTCAAATTGATTCACTTGTTAGAAGAACACTTTGAAAGGAAAATTTAACAAAGCATGATAAACAAGGGAAGACACATAGTTACAAAATTGCAGGATCCAGAATCTTGCTTGCGATTTATATTCCGATGAGTCTCAAAACTGTATTTACAAAAATGGTTATCTCCCAAAATTTTTGAAGCCTTTGCCTCCTCTTTTGAAACTATATTTATAAATTTCTATCAAATTTTCTTGTTGGTAATTAACCAACTCCCTAATATTACGGTTACATAAAATATTGTTAACCGTTTACAATTTTTTTTCAAAATTCTAATAAATAAAAACATTTCTTAAAATTTTAAATCTGCGTTGACGAACTTTCTTTCTCTGCTTCAATGCACTGAACACATTTTCTCAAAAATTTTACTAAGACCCTGGGAGCCTCAGGTATCTCATTTGCTTCAAAAGAGAAAAATCTTCTCTGTAAGTCTGGCAACTGACTTTCTATTGTTTTCTCTGTGAATTTAATATTTTCCAACTTTGAACTGGAAGCTACCATCCACTTATTTATTTCTACAATGTTGACCAATTTAATATTTGATATTTCTTCTTTCCTTTCTTTGAGCTCTTCTCTTGACTTCAACTGGTGCCTTACAATGTTGATTTCACCTAATAACCCAGAACAACCATATGCCCCAATATTTAATGAATCTTTTTCAAGGAGATTAAAGATTCTTTGACAGTCTTCGTTGACTTCCTTTGTGATTCTCTTATGTTCATCCAATTTCGATTCCCAGACTTTTATCATTACATCCCCTTTCATCTGTTCAAAAATAGATAATTTCTGATTTTTTCCAATTTCATCTTTTAATGAAGAAGTAACTGCTTTCTGAAAAGTAGTCCTTGCTGCTTTCGCTTCTCTTTCTTTCTAGAATACCTGTTCCATGGACCTATTTGATTCCTGAAAATAGTTCTGGATTGTTTCCAGATTGCAGAATACTTTGTGTTGTTCCTCTTCCATTTTTGCATAAATATCTGATGCTTGAGTCCTGAAATGTTCGATTTCAATTACCTGGTTAGCAATTGAAATAATCTTATCTTGCAAAAATTTATTTTCATCGCCCAGTTTTTGAACTTGTTCTTGAGTGACCTGTATCATATGTTTTGCTTCATCCAAGTTTTTATTTAACTTTTGGATTTCTTGTATGTCTTTGAGTCTAGCTTGTTCTAGACCCTTCTGTATTCCCCAACCAATAATTCTTTCATTTTCTTTCAGTCTGTCTTGCAACTGAACTATCTCTTGGTCTTTCTGCTCAAGCATAGTTGTAAGGTTTCCTACAGAATATATATTAGCTGATGCTATAGCACCCATTGTCCCTGCTAACTCTGTAGCGAATTCTCCATCTTTGAGTTTCTTCCCATCAATAATAACTCTATGCTTCTTAACTGATCTTTCTCCTACAGGATGAATTTCCTGTTTCAAAACAACTCTTCTCTTTTTGCTGAAAAAATAATCAGATGGGGGGATTTCATCTCTCGAAATCAGCTCCAGATCACTAACGTATAGAACTCCTTCATGAGGGGTTCCGAAAGTAGACTGTAGTGGAGTCAAAGCCGTGATAGGACTGCCAAGTTCCTTTGAAGCAGTTCCTCCAATCTTTTCTAGAATATCATCAAGAATTATTGGACTTGTTTCCAATCCTTTTCCCTTTTCTGTCCATGGTTCTGTTATCTGAGAACCCTCTGTGTTTTGAGGAGGTAATTCAGGATCTTTTGACTTATCTTTGTCGCTTGACTTATCCCGAGTATTGGTTTCAAACCCTGGAGGGGTTTCTTCCTGTTCTGGCAATGAAGTTGATATTTCACCTTGTAAAATCTTCGGTAGGCACCTTAGCCTATGTCGTTGAAAAGATGCAAACCCCACTTGTGCATCAGGTGACAAGGCCTGCACTCTATTTTTCACTTCCTCATAATATTTAACATCTTTAAAAATATCATCGAAAACAGAAATTTCATGTTCATAAGCTTTCAAATTGCAATGCATGTAATGCAGACTAATTATTTGATAAGGGTCGTGTTTCTTGAGCTCGATGTCTACTAGCTTAACTTCCTCCAATGACTCGGCCTCTGATTTAGAATGACCTATGTTTAATAAGGTAAATTTCCCGATTTGAACAGGGAAGGATGGCCATGCCTTTTTCTGAAGGGCTTTTAATTCTAACCCAATACCACCTTTGGCTAACTAATAAGCCACTTCTCTGCATACCAATCTATCTGGTAAAAACTTCGGGAGTGCATGAGGCAGAATGGAACAACCATAAACCCTTACATAAGAAAAAATTTCCTCAGTAAACCAGTCGGAGACCGATTTGAGGTTTTCTGTGACTGCGTTGGAAATGCGAGGGGGCTCGCATCCAAAGAATATTTTGTGCAGAGGCATAATTACATAATGGCAAACATCATAAAAAACATTTTTTGCATTTTCTTCCCAGAGAGCTGAGTGGTACTTATGAACAGGCTCTAGGCAAGAGGCATTCCAACTCCAATTCATTAGTGGGAAAGGAGTCATAAAACAAATGGCATCCATAATATAAGAAGACATATAAAATGACATTGGTTTTCCTTTCAACTTGGCTTCTTTATACTTTGCAACCTCTTTTGTGAGGTTATCTGACAAAATTTTATGCCAGTTGAAACTGCGTCGTTCCGAAACTTCTTCTAGGAAAGGTGTCCAGTCTGCATGAAAATGACAAGGATCCTTTCTTCTGAAAAGTCTACATAACATCATTGCTACATAAACCATATATTCGTTTAAGGAAGCTATGGCATAAATCCCATGTTGATCTGCCCTAAACTTATTTTCATCCCTGGCCCATCCTTTAATCATGTTAGGGTATGTCTGTCCTGCTTCAATGCATTCTTTTCTTTGAAATTCGGCTAAAAACTCAGAATTAAAGCTGTGTCTATAATTGGGCGAGAGCTTATACATTACTTGAATGTGCTCAAGCCTGAACGAACCGATGACAACTCCTTGCTCGTTCAAAATGCTTCTTGTCGGGATATCCACTTTGTCCAGAGCCCAGTCGATCATATCGGTATACGACACAAGTCTCGAATGTGCAGCAACCTTATGAAGCTCAAACTTGGCAATATCTCGGAGGTGATTTTCCGAATCAGTGGGTGCATATTTAAGTTCATCCTCCAGCTTTTCAGAAATTCCAATCCATGATTTGACGGAGTATACGTCGAGTGGAGAAGTATCAGAAATAATATCGCCTTCTTACTGGTCTTCAGTTTTCTTCGGAGCTTTTTTGGGTGCCATAGCTCTGCGTTAATCTTGAAAATATGTCACAGAGAGTGGATGAGAAGATTTGCTTTGAAATGAAAATACAGACATTTCGAACGTTTTTCTTCGAATATATAATAAAACTATGGAGATTCGTACCTCTGTCACAAAATAAAAGCTCATAATGCAAGAGATATTTTCGAAGATATGCATTTAATGCCTGTACCTAGGCTTTCTCGGTGTTTTCAAATATAATGGAAACTTACTTAATCAGACAACGATGCATTAATGGTCATTCAAAGAAAGATTAACTTTAAACCCTATTTAAAAGGATGATTATTTGCATTAATCTGGAGTTAAATTTGAAAACCTGATTTTTGAAGTTTCGACACTTTTGATGTCGAAGGAATATGTCATCGAAGAATCCCGATGGCCGAAATCGCGATGTATTATTTTAAATTAAAATGTTTTTAGTGTGTTAATTGATTGAGATTAGACCTTTTCGGGATTTCGTTGATCGAAAAATCGGGAATCGGGATTTCGGGAAATCTGAAGACATGAGTTCGTGCTCTCATGGAGTCGCGAATCCTGAAATCGCGAAATGGTGATGACCTGTTTCTTTAAAACACGATTTAACTTATATTAATAAACTCATTAATCAAAATTAAGGCCAAAACAGATATAGTTTAATTGAAAAGTGAATTATGCGTCGGGATTTTAATGATCAGGATTTCGGGAATATGGATGACAAGAAACACGGTTCTCATAAAACTACGAATTCCGAAATTGCGATGTGATTATTTAAATCTTAATCATTCTTAGCAGAGATTAGATTAACTCAAATCTTTACTTAAGGATCAAATGTATCGCGAAATCGAGAAATCGGGAAACACAATGACAAGAGTATATGATCTTATTTAACCGCGAATTCCGATATCGTGACATGATTAACTTAACTTTAAACCCTTTTAATTGAGGATTAAGTATTTTATGTTTTAATTAAATCTGAAGTATCGGGAAATCGGGGATCGAGGTTTCGCAATTTGATTGGCATTAAAAATTTGTTTACGTCAAACCCCGAATCCCAATTTCTTTAACATTTGACTGAAATATTCACAAATTTAAAATTATGCTCTTTTTAAATAACTTTTGAAAAAATTATTTAAACAACAAAAGGCATCGTGAATTTATGGGTGATGAAAATCTTGTTTGAAGAAATCCGAAAAACGCAAGGATCTAAAAATTACAAATCTTTTATCCTTAAGCATAAAAAAAATCAAGGTCTATTTCAACAAAGAGCATGCACGTTGGGGCCCCACAATCACGGTGAACTATCAGATCTGAGAGAAAAAGGGATGATAGTCATCTGATCTAAGATAAAGTATACAATTTTTAACCTTTGCATTCCCAGGAGGATTGAATTTCCAAAGTATCGAAGTCCCGAAGCGATTTTGGAATGTCCATCACCAAGAGGGACAGGTGGCTTAAGTCTGTGGACTCCGAGTAAAGACCCGAAGTAGGTCCTGGTTTTTGATCGCTCAGAGAAGTACATGTCAATAGATCGGAGTCTCCAGGTGAATGCACTTCGGAAGAAACAAGGACATAGAAGCTTGAAACTACCGAAGCTTGAAGTGTAGGAGTTCACCTTGACCGTTGATAGTAGGAGATGTGTGTCTGGAGATCCGACACTCCAGAGGTTTGCGTTGGTGAGTACTTGATAATTTCGAAGAACGAAGCCCCGAAGTGTTCTGAAGCCGTCTATTTGTGGGAGACATGCATCGATAGATCATTAACTCCGGGTAAAACCCTTTCGGGAGAAAGTGAGTGTGAAAAGGTAGAAACTCCTGAATGCTGAAGTCCCGAAGTGAATTGGGACCATTCATCGCCAAGAAGGGAACATGGTGATAGATCGTTAACTCCAGGTGAAAGCACTCTGAGAGAACGTGAAGAGGAAGAGTTTGAAATCACCGAAGCCTGAACAATCGAAACAACCGGGAGCTGTTGATCTATGGGAGGACACATGTCATTAGATTGGGGACTCTGGGTAAAATTTTTTGGGAGAAACAGAGCGTGAGGAAAACTGATATTTGAGACCTCCGAAATATGAAGTCCCGAAGAGGACGAGAGCCATCGATTTGAAGGTGAACACATGATGCCAGATCTAGAACTCCGGAGGAAAGCAGAGGGAGAAAATGCCTAAGTCCCAGAGGAGAATCTCAATAGTTGATCGAGAAGGGAACTGAGGGGCAGTTGATCTGGTTGAAAGGGACAAAGTCCCAAAGCTAAAGCAGTGCCACTGATTGAGGAGGATGTGTGGAGGACGATCGGTTATTTTAGAGAAATCGCTCTGGAAGAAACGAAGGTTTGAGAATTGAGATTCCCGAAGCCAGAAGGGCGAAATTAATCACAACCATTGAATTAAAGGGACAAGTGTCAGTAGATATTCCACTTTAGAATATTGCCATGTGGAGAAAAGCAAGGATTGAGAATGGAAACTCCCGAAGACTGACCTCACAGAGAAGATCGTGGTCGTAGATTGAAGGGAGACAGGTGGCCGCAGATCTGAAGGTCAGACTTACGAAGATTTACGAGCAGGCAAAAGTTGAGAGTTGAAACCTCCTAATCCTGAAGTCTGAAGTAAATCTGGACCATCAGATCCATAGGAACATGTGGCCCATGGATCGTGAGTTTTGGATAAATGTGTCTGGATTTTCAGTTAAGAATTGAGAAACCCGAAGTCGAAAGACCCGAAGGGATCGTAGCCGTTGATATGTGGAATACACGCGTTAGTGGACCGTCAGCTTCAAATAAAAGCCATTGGGGAAAATGAGAGTTGATATTTGATATTTTCGAAGCCCGAAATCTCGAAATGATCGGAGTCGTTAGTCTAAGAGGATATGTGGCAGGAGATCTGTCATTACAGGAGAAGGCAAGGTTTGAGAGTTGAGAACTTTGAAACCTGAATCGCGAAACAAATCACGTCCATTGATTTGAAAGGGACATATCTGAGCCGTTAGTTTAGAAGCATCGTTAAGTTCATACGATCAATGGTCTCGTCACATTATAGGAATCGAAGGTGCACGAACTTTAAAAATTTAAGGGTGGGCCACAATCTAGACCACGGTTTTGGAGAAAGGACACGTGGAGGCTCAAGGAGAATTGCGGGGCGAAAAGTAGTTTGGTTTCAAACCACTCTGGTCGCGCCTGTAATCACGTGGTTACGTAAGGCCATCGCCCAAGGTCATATTAGGGAAGGGGCTTATCAGAAAAGGAGCTAGTGCCCAGACTCAAAGATTTCACAAGTGTAAAAGGGGAAGGTCGTGGGTACCATTAGACCTGCACCCGAAAGTCGAAAGGGTCTGCATTTAATTACAGAACGAGACCATCAAGGTCTTAGAGAGTCATTTGGCTCTAGAATCGGAGATCCTTGACCAGGAGGTCAGACTGATTCCCCGACTTTCCAAATTAGAAAGCATGGATGGAGAATCTATCCTTTAAGAAAAGAGAAATTTTGTATGCCCCGTCGTGGGTGTGTTACAAATTGGTATTAGATAATGGTTACAACACTTGTCCTGCTTGGGCTGTATGAGTTGCGTAAGGAGATATTGGTATCTGCATCTACTCCTTGAGGAGAAGCACTGTAGATTGAACCTGTGATTTTGGGAATTCCTTTTGAATTTCAGCAGAAGAATTTCTTTAGCCCTTTATCAAAGTGATAACTACTCTTACTGAGTAGGGATATGCTAATTAACATTTATAATAAGACTTGAATGTGGATAGTTGAAGGTGGCAGGGTTCTGTCAAGAGTCGTTGAAGCCCAAAGGATGGATGACTCGGTGTTCATAACACTGCTTCTAAGCGTGGGAAGTTGGAACTTCATGCATTGATGATTGTGGATTATGTAATGGTTAATACCTTTATGGGCCTAAAGGAATCTGATAGGATCAGGTAGGATCCCTGGCAATTATATTTGTTGCTTTATATTAAAATCAGAGTATATAAATCCTCATGACTAGAGAAAAGTGAGATGGGTAAAATCCTATGGATGTTGAGGCAAGAAGGTTTTCTTGCTAGAAGTTGTCGCATAAAGAGGAAAGTGACCCTGGTTGGTTATTACCTTGAGAGAAGGCAACATCAATACAAGATATGACTGTGAGATTCGTCCTGTAAGTGACTAAAATCTCAAACTGAAGGACACTAATGATGAAATTAAACTATCAAGTGAATGCATGAGGTAAAAAGGTGCGAGAGATGCACCTACTTATACACGAATGTGTATACATGATCATAAGGATGATTGGAAGATCCTTGGGAAAATGATATAGAAGTCTGATATGTCCATGTGTGTGAAGGACATGGAAAAATTGCAAGAAATAAGCTAGCATGATGAATACTTATATGTGTTTAATCATGCTTGAGTGCATGGGTTAATGTATTGTGGAGCTTCCTAATATGAAGCTTGATATTAATATCAGTTAGGTATGAATGATATTAAACGTGCAAGTGATGCACATGTATGATGTAAGTTAACAAAACCATAATATGTATGGATACATAATTTGGGCACATGAAAAAGATGCATGTTTATATTCCTTATGGGATATTTGGTAAACTGTGGAAGCTAACTCAAGGTTGAGGCCATCACAAATAGTGATGGATATGTAATGAGGAAGTTGCATGCTGAAGGAGTTCCCTGTACTGGAACTGTGTGAAGACTCTGTCAGGAAACGAAAGTCACAACCTTAATGACTGCTGAGAATTAAGCAGT
>JZKD02S2077090.1:34990-50781 GCA_000966675.3 Picea glauca | reverse complement strand
TATCTCCAATTTATTCTCTTAAAGCCACTAATAAACATGATGAACCTTTCAACATGGAGCTGGTTTCTAGTACATCCTCGAGACTGTACATTGGTTGTATAACAATGATGAGATTGACGAATAAATGTTTTGGAAGAAAAAGTTTTTTCAATTCCTTTACCGTTTATTTTAAGATCAATTTTTCTTTCTATATATCATAAATAGACTCTTTTGAGGCTTCTCCATTTGCTTCATGAAATTGTATGATTTTCAAGGGTTGAATCCCATGAAAATTGATCTATGATTTCCACTTCTTTGAAACTTTTTTATTCTTCAAGTTAACTTTTTCAATTAAAATGTTTTTGTGATTCTTATGGTAGGTCGCGTGGTGCAAACTAACAGAATCTTATTCAAATATCTATGTCACTTGAGAATCCATTTCTTCATCTATAACCCTCATTTCAATCATCTTCTAGTTTTCCAAGCTGGACTCTTCTACCAGGCCATCAGCTTCCATATCTTTGGGTCTCCCTTCAGTGTTAGGTAATTCTTGTCCTTATTTTTGGACTTGTCTTTTTCTTTTAATAAAGGTATGAACAGTGTGAGGTTTTGCAATTGTCTTTTTGTTAGGGTCCTTGTCTCCATCATTATCTAAGTTTCCAGTGGAATAAATTTTCTATTCTTCACCTCTACTTTAGAGTTTGGTCTTTTTCAAGGTACTCTTATGTGATACATTAGGTGAATTTGGGTTTTTATTTGTTCCTTCTCTACCCCGTTTCTTGTAGTACTCATTTGTGCTAGCCAATTCCTCAATATAATCTAGGGTATTTTCAACATATTCTTCAGGAAGATTATGGTTATATACCACTCCTTCAAATTACAAAGACTTACCAAAATAAGAAACAAATCCAATTAAAGACATGTGTAATGAAAAAAATTATTTTAGATCAAAACCTTGGATCGACTCGACTTGGTTTAAGATAAGTTGGTTAAATTTATTTGCATATTCATCTAAATGAGAGATGTTCTTCAAAAACATCTTACCAACTTTCCACGGTATTGGGATAAATTGTTTTTTCCTTTTCTCATTGAATAAATGTGCCTCATATTTATATTGTATACATACTTCAAAGATGAAAATTCTGTCATAGATATAAAATGGTGATAGAAATGGTTTTCCATGGAATCCATATAGTCTCAGAAAACTAAACTCTTCCATAGCTTCAAAAATCCTTTCTCTGACATATTCCAATGATAGTATGGATGGGACCATGAATTATATTCTTAAAAGAGAACATACAACTATTTTCCACTTCATATAAATTGTATGGGGCCTTGTGCCTCAATAACAATGGATACTAGAATGAAAGAAGCTATTTCTTGAAGTTATCAATTTTCACTTTGGGAAAATACTCAAAGATATCATAATAAACTATAACAAAAACTAAATATAATTTTTTATGGAATTTCTTGTTTTTTATAAGGCCCCCCAACTAAAATGAAATCTCGTTAGAGATAATGCGAGCCCATTCAATTACAAAATTTTCATGAATTGAATGATGGAGAATATATACAATATATTTGGGCACTGAGGTCATAGATTACTATTCGATTATTCTAGCGAGTAACGAGGAAAATTCTTTATACGGGTAATTTAAGAATCATACCTCAACCTAAGTAGAACTGATGTCACTCCTTGGGATTGTGAGGAAACATTCTAGGAACTGCATTCCTCCTCTGAATGCCTTAATAAACTCATCCACTTTTGCATTCTCTAATATAATAGTAGGTTCAGGAAATCATAACATCCTTTTGAACACTAAAGGGGCCAGAGAAATGGATGGTTTTTCTTATATCTGGATAATTATTCTCTCCATATCAAACTTGTTAGCACATGAGAGGACAAACTCTTTAAAATCATCTACTTCCAACACACACCCAATCAATGCAATGCCTAAGTTCCAAACTTTAATCATATCCTTTTCTTCAGTTGGGAGAGATGAGTACCACATGCCTACGACCACTAAAACTGGTGGTCTTCCCATCTAAGGGTGTTGACATAAGACTTGGAAATAAAATAACTTGTCCTTCCTTTTACTTGACATGTATTTACACAAAATTCCTTCTTTTTAATGAATTAGTGACACTCATATCAATATAATATTTTACAACTGCACATTTAATTCTTTAATTACTTTTACCATGTATTGACTTGATTATTAACTATTTTTTCTCTTAGTTCGAAGTTGCCAATATTCACAGTCTGATTTTGTATTTATGGAAAATATTTTATGAAATTCATTCCACTTAATAACGATATTGAATTTACACAAGTGGCGGCTGATG
Organism: Picea glauca; assembly: GCA_000966675.3. Taxonomy (NCBI): domain Eukaryota; kingdom Viridiplantae; phylum Streptophyta; class Pinopsida; order Pinales; family Pinaceae; genus Picea; species Picea glauca. The sequence continues at coordinate 48,456 of JZKD02S2077090.1, read as the reverse complement.
TGGTGGTGGGAAATAAATGTCATCGGGAAGGGTGATATCATACCGAGGAGTATGAAAAATGGTTAAGTATGGAGGTGTGAAGTGAGGGATGGAAAGTGTATTATGGTGAATGTGGAAATCTCAGATGTGGGGTTATGAGATATGAGAATGAAAGGAGAGATATGAGGGAATCCTGAATCTACCTTGACAAAATATGATAAGTACAAAAAGGTCTATTTTGTTGGTTGCATAAATAGGTGAGTCATTCAGAGAACATGAAAATGCAAGATTTGGGGTTGAGGGTATAGGGAAAAAGTAAATGGAATCGAAGTGAGGACTCCACGTCCACATTTGGGAAATTGGTTAAGTATGAAAAGGTAAAAGGTGTGTTATGAGTGATGCAGAAATAGGAAGGGTCTATTTGAGTGTTGTAGGTTTGTGGTTTGTGGGACATGGGTATTTGTGGGGTGAGGGATAACTTGGAATTCCACAACATGACATCCAAAACAAAGAAAATTGCTAAGTGTTGGGATTATTGGGTGAGGAATATAACTAAGTGTGGACTTTCGAACTTGTGGGTTTGAAGACCTGTCGACTTGGTGGTATCTCTCTCTGCAACCTACATATTTTTTAATAACAATGACTAAGTATGGGATATAAGGAGACAAGAAAAGAAAAATAAAATACTATGGGTGGACCTTTATACACTAACGTTGATCAAAGAATTAAGATCAACAACCCCCAAATCTTTGTCTGTGTCCATCTACAGTTAGCGATACATTTTGATTATTATATTAAATTTACATCATTTACATATTACATCACTTGGCCCATGACCATACATCATATTCAAAATAAACATCACTAGTTTGGTGATTAAAAATGGGGATGTTATAAAACATAACAATTAACATAATCACAAAATACATAGTACTTATGTTTTAAAAGTCCACCTACTTGTTGCCAACCTCATATGTTTCTCATAGTTGGAAAACTCTCTTAGTAGCAGGTCACCCTTGAGATGGGGCTATGAATCCACTAAGGAAATGACTTACCTAAATCTATCTATGGTCTCCCAAACAATGTATGTGTTCTCTATCCATGGTACCAAATTCCAACAAAAATTACAATCTATAGTCTCTCATTGCCCATTATCTTGCACACTTCAAGGAAGTGTACCCCCTTCTCCACACCGCAGTCCCTTGGGATCTCCCACTTCCCTTCTAGGGCTCCAACATATGATGTCCAAGAAGTATCAAAGAACAATGGCTCCAAGAACTCCAGTTGAATTCAAGAGTCTCTAGGTACCCTCTAGGCTTCACACCTTGAGCAACCACCCAAGAAATTATCACTTGAGGACTCCTACCTTCTTCAATGAAATCAAGGCTCACTATTTTATATACAATCATATATATTTCACCAGAATAACCTCTTGTCAGATCTGTGTATAACTATGATGGAAATTTGATTAATTAGATTATTGGTTACATTTTTATTTAGATCTTGCATCAAATATCACATGTGGGAGGTATGAAGGTCGATTTGAACACTGCAACACAAGCCTACAATCAACTAAATGAGATTCAATCTCCACACAAACTAATCGACCGACCCATGATTGTAAGGATTGGGGTCAGATCGTTTAGCATCGTTTCCAATATCGCTTAGTCCTCAAGTACATTGTCTTCCCCTATAATTTTATTCCAATTTTATTGTTGTCCCAAATATTCACCAATTAAGAAGGCGTCCTACCTTATCTTATTTAGGTTGCAAAGTTTAAAATTCACTCTTTATTGATTTTGATATAAATTTCTCCATGGATTCATGGTCATACTTTTACAATTTAAACATAAATACTTGTAAAATATATATGTTAACTATTTTATTTTCATCTCAAAGTAATATTGTTTATAAAATTCTTGCTAATGTATTGTGAAACCCTTGTGAAGTTTATGCAATGATCTAGTACCGATTTGGACTGAAACTTGTTGTGAGTATGTTGATAGAAAATAAGAAAAGATGAGCGATCAACTCACCTTATAAGTCTCCAAAAGAGGCCATATCATTATGAGTGCAAAAGAGCCATGATATTTAAGGCAAACACAATAAAAATGAAGTCTGATCGGTTTAATGAATAGATACCAAATTGTAAGGAAAAAAAAGGAGACTATGGAGGGACGATACAATGGTATCAAAACCATGGATGCAAGTGGGATAGTCATGGATATATGTAACATTAGTGTGACATAAAAGTGTGGGGAAATTATGATTAGCTATGTTGCATTTGGGATCTGATAACCTGTAACAAACATTATCTAATGAAAATCAGGGTTTGTGTGTATCTTCAACGCAACTGGATATAGTAATGCAGATGTCAAGAAAGGGGTAAAAATACAACTTGGAAGAAGATATCCAATGATACCCACAAATGTATTTAAAAGTAACTACAAAACCATATGGAAACCCGAAATAAAAATGAAGGTAGAAACCTAAGCCATCGTGATATCATGGGCACTAGGGCATGGGCTCAGTGGGTGTCGAAGGAAACAAGAGACCAAAAGACAAAAGATAGGGGATGAACTGATACACAAAATCATTGGAGAAATAAAATAACGATGGAGATATGTTTGAAATATAGTTCTAGGGAAAATGTCTATAAATATAAATGGGCATTCTTAATGATACATTGGAATAGGGATGTAATCACTTGGGATATCAATATAAGACTAATGAGAAGATTAGGTGCACACTTATGATAAAAGATGAAGGAAGAAGCAATATAGTTCCCCCATGACTTGATCACTATCTAAAAGTGTTGATATCAATTGCTTAGAGTGGAAGGACAAAGAGATATAGGAACAAGTTCCTTCAATGAAAAAATAAAAATCATTGCTGGTGAACCATCTAATCTACATGGTCTCACCTCAAACCATACATTGTTGGATCTGCAGGATGATACATACATGGGTTTTCCACTTTTCCAAACCCTATATTGAAATGGTGAACATAAGTTGAGCCTCTAGATTATGACACATGGGATGATTTATCATTAAAAAAACATAATATCTTTTGATCATTTACAAATATTCCATTCACAAAGCTTATCCATTAGATTTATTGAACATGTATATACATCCTTTCAGGGGATTAACCATCAATCAAAAATATAGATCTATTGAAATGGTATCACCACATATATTTGTAGATCTATCATGGAAAATAAATTGTAATGCTAATATACCAAAGAATACACATATTTCTTCCCCTTTTGTAGGTGATATATAAATGGGCATATAGATTTATCATTGAAGCTACCTCTGCAGATGTAACCTAATTGGGAAGGCCCATAAGAATTAAGGGTTATAATGATGATTTGATACCATATGTCATGACCCAAATTATAATAAATGTAAATACATATCTAAACACCACCATTTACAACCATTATTTGATAAAGGTAAAAATACATGACTAAAGATTACATAATTTATTAGAAGGAACATGTGATGAGTAACTTACCTAAAATATAAAGGAATCAACTTACCCATGGATCTCCATTCCTTGATCCAACATACTGAAATAGAGTGTGGGGGAAGACTCTCCTCCCAACCAACCCCTCAATCATCATGACTAAGAGCCCCTGATCCCTCAATCAACTACTATTCCATGTCTTCTTAGCCTTGTGATTTGGATTTTATAAGAAGAACGAAATGAATAAAGATTATATCAAAATATGATTAACATAGAATAACAACTATATGATAAAATTGGTTTCTATTCAATAAGGAAATAAGCTAAAACTGTAAAATGTAGTGGAAAACAAGCTTTCTAGAATGGTGGTGGTTTATCTCTAAGAAGAGATGTGATGGATGCGCTCATTCGCTAGAAGATGATTACAATGAGGCTCTCACGGAATTTTTACAATAAAAATGAATGTAAAAAATACTAGATATCAAAAAACCTAACCCTAGGATATGAAGAGCCAAAAGTCATGTGGGCCCCGTTTGGGTAAGTTAGTACATCAATTTATGAGGGTCGTAAATTTTTCATATGATCTTCGCTTTAGGTGCACGATATCCCATTGAAAAGGTCCATCCGAGGAATACACATGTTTCCATTGGAAAGCCCTACATATGTTGATTTTGGTGAGCCCTAAAAATGTTGTTTAGGCCCTCAAAACGACCTTGGAAGTCAGGGACCTAAAAATTAGGAAAACACTGTTGAACTAGAAAATTGCCAAAATGAGCTAGTTGGAATATTGGAAGGTCATTGAAATCCATATGGATCAATCATCCCCCCTTAGGAAGAAATGCTCTCCATGGCATTGAGTTCCCCCATTAGATGCATAAGTTTCTACTGAATTTGGCCTCGGGTGAGAAAATTTCCTTGGTGCAGGAGTTGCCCTACTTTGACAACTCGATAAAGATGGATCCTTTGCTAGAGATATCCCTTGACCTGTTTGTCCACAATATGATCATTGGATTCATGGTGTATGTAGTCGGGTTTGAGCTCTCTTGGTGTCAATTGTTCTGTTATCTATGAGGTGTCCAATAATGGTGGGAAATAAGGTCAAAGGAGATCCACGTTGAATACTGGGTGCAGGCCAAGGAAAGGAGGAATGTTGAACTCAAACAAATTATCTCCCACATCCTTGGTGATGGTGTATGACCCATAACTAAGTGGCTGAAGCTTCCAATGGGGTCCGGTAAGGTGTTATTTCTACAAATGCGATCAAAATTTGTTGCCCACCTGAAACTTATGTGGTCTGGTGTTGATCATGATGTCGCTTATACTTGTCATTAGAATTTTGTAGGATATCCTGAACCTATTGGCCGATGTGTTGGATCCACTCAATGAACCGGGTGGCTTTGTTAGCTTCATTTGGATTAGGAGATGAGTCGGTCGAGGTGACCGCAAGGGGTATTTCAACATCTATGGGACCCAATGGTTCGAATCCCAACCCCACGTGAAAGGGATTGTGGTCAGTTGATCTATGTAGGGATCGGTTGTAGCTATGATGGACATAGGGAAGACTCTCATCCCATGTGCAAGCGTGCTTGGAATTATACATGTGTAGGATATGCATGATCATTTGATTTATGACCTCAGTTTGTCCATCTGTTTGGGGGTGGAAGGTTGTATATTTGTTGAGCTTGGTGTCTAGTAGTGACCAGAGGCTCGACCAGAATGTGTTGAGAAATCAACTGTCAAAATATGAGACAATGGTTTGTGGGATTCCAAAATGTACCCAGACTTGTTCAAAGAAGATCTTGGTAGTGACCTCTGTTGTGATGCTCTTCTTGCACGTGGCCAGAATCACCATCTTAGACAAGTGATCAACAACCACAAAAACATAGTTGTTTCCCCACTTGGTGGATGGGAGGTCCGACATGTAGTCCATGGATATGTATTCCCATGGCCTGTCAGGAGTATGAAGATGGGTGTACATGCCCTTTTTCTTAGTTTTTGATTTGGAAATAAGGTAGGTAGTGTAGGACCTAATATACTTGTTGACCTCCTGTCGAAGTTTCATCCAATAGAAATGTTTTTGTAGCATTTCCATTGTATTTTCAATGACAAAGTGTCCTGCCACCCAGCTATAGTGGCATTCCCAGATCATATTCACTTGCTCGCTTCATGGAACACAGATATGGCCCAAACAGAGCAACAACCCATCCTAAATATGGAAATTATCGACAACTATGTTTGGACCCAACATTTCGTAGGTGGTGGAAAAGTCCAGGTTTGTCTCATAGAGTTGGGGCCATCCAGAGGTCTCATGGCCGCAAGAATGTAGCACCATGGTGAGTGTCGTGATTGGTGCTTCTTGTTTTATACTTGATGTTGAGGTGGAATTTCTACAAGTATGTGGACCACTTATGATGGCATTCATTCTACAATTTTCCTTATGTCTGCATGAACTGCAATTGCTTATGATTAGTATGGATGACTATCTCCTTCCCAAGAATGTAATGTCTCACTTGGCGATAAAATTGCACAATGGAGTACATTTCTTTATCATAAGTAGGGTACTTATGGAAAAAATTTGATAGTGTCTCACTATGATAGGCCACAAGGTGGTTGTGTTGAGTGAGAATTATGCCCAAAGAATATTCTAAAGCATATGTCTCAATATCAAAGGGATGTTGCAAGTCCGGTAGTGAAAGTTCTGGGGTTGAGCACAAGTGCTGCTTCAAATCATAGAACACTTATTGTTGCAACCATCCCCACACAAATTTCACCTTACCACCACCCCCAGTTACCTGGCTGAGGGCCCATGTAATATGGGAGAACCCCAACACGAACCTGTGGTAGAAATTGGCAAGGCTCAAGAAGCTTTGAAGCTCAGTGAGTGTGGTTGGGGCTAGCTAGTCACGACTGACTTGGATCTTGGCCAGATCCACATGTACACCATGTTTATCAATAATGTATCCCAGGTAATGGAACATGTTCATTCCAAAGGATAATTTTTCCAAGTTGGTGTATAGCTTGTGTTGTCGCAGGGTGTGCAAAACCTGCTGAAGATGTTGCAAGTGTTCTTCCCTAGTCTTGTTGTAAATGAGAATGTCATCCAGATACACCATTACAAATTTATTGGTGAATGGTCATAGGATATCATCCATCATCCTCATGAAAGTAATTGGATCATTTTTCAAGCCAAAGGGCATGACCAACCATTCAAAAATACCTTCCTTGGACTTGAAGGTAGTCTTCCATACATCTATTTGTTCTATCATGACCTAGTGGTAACTAGACTTTAGATCAATCTTACTAAAGTATTTGGCCCCCGTGAGTTGATTAACGAGGTCTTCAATTTGAGGAATCGAGTACAGATTTCTGAATGTGATTTTATTCAGGGCCCAATAATCAATGCAGAGTCGCTAGTTTCCATATTTCTTATTTACCAGCATGATTGGGCTCCCACAAGGTGATGACCTGGGACATATGTGCCCCTTGTGGAGAATTTCTTGGATCTGCCACTTGATCTCCTCATTCTCTAACAGAGAGTGGCAATAAACTGATTCATTGGGAAGCGGTGTGTCGGGGGTCAGATCGATCAGGTGCTTGACTTGGCAGTGAAGAGGTACCTCGATAGGTGAGGAAAAGATATCTGAGTATGCTTCCACGAACTTATCCACTTGCTTCAGCTGTGTGGAGAGGTCGACCATGGAGACCCTGGATGTGGTTGTGATATTTCTCTCATTCTGAGAGTGAATCATGAAGAAGAAAAGCTTCCCCAACTGAAAGATGACCTTCCTGCATTTCTCGGCAAAGATCAAGGAAATAGCACTAGGTGGGACTACCTCCAGTATCCTGTACAATTTCTTGTTCAAATTAATAATAACACTGCGAGGCCTAGACTCATACACAACATGGTGTCTCCATAAATTTGATTGGCCCAAAATAACATTACGAACTTCGAGAAGGGAAACATCACACAATGCCTCATCCTTGAAGGGCTTGAAGTTGTATGACAAGAAGTATTGTTGGCTGACGTGGATGTCGCTTCCTTGGCGGAGCCATCCGATGGTGTAGGGTTGTGGGTGCGGCATTGTTCGCAGGGAGATTCGATGATCCAAATGGATATCGGTGGCCACCCACCTTTTCCAACTGGCTCAAAATAGCTTTCTGACATTTTTGGCAATTTCCTATTTTTAGCAGTTTTTACTTTTGGGGCCATTTTGAGGGCCTAAATGAAGGTTTTTCAGTATCGAGCTCCTCAATGATATCCAAAGGCATGATTGAGCCCCCAAAATTAATCTCCTCTATGATACCTTTCTAACGAGCTATCACATGCCTAAAATGGAGATCGTATGCAAACGTTACGACCCCAGGAAGTTGATGTACTAGCTTACCCAAACAGGGCCCACATGATTTTTGGCGCTTCATCTCCTAGGGTTAGGTTTTTGGATGTCTAGGGATTTTTTCATTCTTTCTTATTGTAAAAAGGCCTTCAGAGCCTCATTGTAACCTACTTCTTGCAAATGCACACTGCCATCACATCTCTTCTCAGAGATAAGCTGCCACCATTCCAACAAGCATGTTTCTGCTGCATTTTACAGTTTCAGCTTATTTTGTTATTGAATAGAAAACCAGTTTTACTATATCTCTATTATTTTGTGTTAAGAACCTGTTAATAATCTGTATTCATTTCGTTCTACTCATAAAATATAGATCAATGGTATCAGAGTGGTCTGCTCCTTTTCGTCTTAATGCATGTCCCTAACGAGGTCGGAGTACAAAGAGTTGGGTCTCGAGCTTGTTTCTCTTGAGGACAGAAACTCTCGCATGCCCAAGCAACCGCCCATGGCAGGAGAAAATAATGATGACAGGATAGGAGATCCTTTCAAACTGTTGATTGAGGAATCCCTCACGCAACAGAGGAATAAGATGATGGATAGTTTTGCGCAAATCCTTCAACGATTACCAACAGGGGACGCATCTTCTTCGAACGGAGGTGCCGCCCCCTTCAAGGTACAAATAAACTTTTATATTCCTATATTTTAAGGTCAGATAGACGCAGATGTTGTAGACAAGTGGTTGAATCTACTAGAAGGGTATTTGTTTGTTCATAAATTTTTGAATAGAGAAAAGATTACTTTTGCGCTCCTCAAATCTGTTCCCCATGTCAAAGATTGGTGGGAAAATTTCTCTGAGAAAAAGGAATCAAGGGAAACCTCATTATTTTCAGTCACAACCACCTGGGAATCCTTCAGGGATTCTATTAAGGAACAATACTACCCTTTCAAAAGTTATGACGACCTGTATACCAAATGGACCACACTGTGGCAAGAAAGAGACCAACCAGTGCCAGATTTCACAAATATCTTCCATACCTTGCGCACCAAGTTGGGTATCAAAGATTCAGAGTGACATCTAGTGCTCAAGTATCGTGGTGCTCCGCATATATACATCTAGACTGAAATGGAATTTCTGGAAATCTCATCCTTGGGCGCGGCCTACCGATATGCCATCAAAATCAAGCAAAAGCTCAAACAAAAGACACGGCAATTTGGGCCTGGGAACCCCTCACAAAAAAATCCAAGAAAGGGTGGCCCCAACCCACCAAACAAAGGACAGAGAAAATATGGGAAGTATCAAGACAACCAGTACAAGCCGCAAGCAAAGAAGGACACCGGAAAGAAAAATAAAGATACCGGGAAGTGGTGCGACTTCCATAAAAACCCTTGGCATAACACTGCTAACTGCCACTCAAAGAAGTCACTGGTGGTTGAAGTGAAAGCCTATGAATCAGATGTAGATTCTGACTCCGAGACAGAACCAAAAAGGGGAAGAAGAATCATTAACGCAGAACCCAATGCCACCGTTGCTACCACCAAGCTCTAGCCTAGTGAACCAGACGAGCCAAAAGAAGGAGAGCGCCTCTTCCATTCATAGATGTGGGTAAAAGGAACCCCGCTGCACTTCATCATTGATAGCAGTAGCCAAAAGAACCTCATCTCAGCAGAGGTCATCAAGCGGTTGGCCCTGTCAACAACGCTGCACCCACAACCCTACACCATTGGATGGCTCTACCAAGGAAGTGATCTCCATGTCAGCTAACAGTGTTGAATGTCGTAGGACATCAAGCCCTTCAAAGATAAGGTATTGTGTGATGTTTCTCCTCTCGAAGTTTTTGATGTTCTTTTGGGCCAACGTTATTTATAGAAATTTCCTGCTGTATATGAGTCTAGGCCTTGTAGTTTTATTATTACTTTGAACAAGAAATTGTACAGGATACTCGAGGCAGTCCCACCTAGTGTTATTTCCTTGATCTCTGCTAAGAAATGCAAGAAGGTCATCTCGCAGACAGGGAAGTTTGTCTTCTTCGTGATTCGCTCTCAAAACAAGTGAAAGATCGCAGCAACATCCAAGGTCTCTACGGCCGATCTCTCCACACAGAAGAAGCAAGTAGATAAGGTCATGGAAGAATACTCAGATATCTTCTCCTCACCTATAGGGGTACCTCTGCACTACTAGGTCAAGCACCCCATTGATATGACCCCCAACGCACCACTGCCCAATGGGCCAGTCTATCATCACTCTTTGTTAGAGAATGAGGAGATCAAGCAACAGATCCAAGAACTTCTCCACAAGGGGCAAATCCACCCCAGCTCATCACCTTGCAAGAGCCCAATCGTGTTGGTACAAAAGAAATATGGAACCTGGCGAATCTATATTGATTACTGGGCTCTAAATAAAATCACTTTCAAAAAATGGTACCCGATTCCCTGAATCGATGACCTGCTTGATCAACTCACAGGGGACAAATAATTTAGTAAGATTGATCTGAAGTCTGGCTACCACTAGGTCTCGATAGAATAGACAGATGTATGGAATACCACCTTCAATTCAAAGGAAGGACTTTTTGAATGGTTGGTCATGCCCTTTGGTTTGACAAATTCTCCAACCACTTTCATGAGGATGATGGATGATATCCTGCAACCATTCACCAATACTTTTGTAGTGGTGTATCTAGATGACATTATAATTTATAACAAGACTTGGGCTGAACACTTGCAGCATATTCAGTAGGTTCTTCACACCTTGTGGTAGAACAAGCTATACGCCAACCTAGAAAAATTCTCCTTCGACATGGACAGGGTCCATTACCTGGGCTACATCATTGATCAGCATGGCATACATGTGGATCCAGCCAAGATCCAAGTCATCCATGACTGAACAACCCCAACAACACTCATTGAGCTTCAGAGCTTCTCGGGACTTGCTAATTTCTACTGCAGGTTCGTGTTGGGTTTCTCCCATATTGCATGGGCCCTCAGCCAAATAAATAGGGGTGGTGGTAAGGAAAAATTTGTGTGGGGTTGGTCCCAACAACAAGCGTTCAATTATTTGAAGCAACACTTGTGCTCATCCCCGGTACTTTCACTACCAGACCTGCAACATCCCTTTGATATCGAGACAGATGCTTCAGACTATGTTGTGGGCATCATTCTCACTTAGCACGGCCACCCCGTGGCCTATCATAGTGAGACACTGTCTGATACTGTCCTTAAGTACCCTACTTACGACAAAGAAATGTACTCCATTGTGCAAGCATGCTGCCAGTGGAGACATTACATTCTTGGGAAGGAGACAGTCATCCACACTGATCATAAGCCACTGCAGTTCATGCAGACATAGGGAAAACTGCAGAATGACTGCCATCAAAAGTGGTCCACATACTTGCAAAAATTCCACCTCAACATCAAGTATAAAACAAGAAACACCAATCGCATCATTGATTTCCTCAGCAGATCGCCAGTCGCAGCACTTACCACGGTGCTATACTCTTGCAGCCATGAGACATCTGGATGGCCCCAAATCTATGAGACAGACCCTGACTTCACCACCACCTACCAAATTTTGGGTGCAAATGCAGTTGTCGATAATTTCCATCGTTAGAATGGGTTTTTATGTCATCTGGGTCATATATATGTTCCATCAAGTGAGCGAGCGAAGATGATCTGGGAATCCCACTACAGTCAAGTGGCAGAACCCTTCGGCATCAAAAAGACAGTGGCGATGCTACATAAACATTTCTACTGGTTGAAACTTCGACAGGAGATCGACAAGTATATCAGGTCTTGCACTGCCTGCGCTATTGCCAAACCGACCACTAAGAAACATGGCCTGTACACCCCTCTTCCTACTCCTGACAGGCCATGGGAATCCATCTCAATGGACTACATGTCAGGCCTCCCATCCACCAAGTGGGGAAATGACTGTGTTTTTGTGGTTGTTGATCATTTTTCTAAGATAATGATTCTGGTTAACTGCAAGAAGAGCATCATAGCAGAGGCCACTACCAAGCTCTTCTTTGAACACGTTTGGGTACATTTTGGAATCCCACAAACCATTGTATCATAACAAGATAGTCGATTTCTTAGCACATTTTTGTCGAGCCTCTGGTCACTGATGGACACCAAGCTCACCAAATCCATGGCCTTCCACCCCCCAAATAGATGGCCAAACCGAGTTTTTAAATCGAATGATTGTGCATATCCTTCGCATGTATAATTCAAATAACCCTTACACATGGGATGAGATCCTTCCCTATGTCCAACATATCTACAACCGAGCCTTGCATAGCTCAACCAGCCACAACCCCTTTCAAGTGAGGTTGGGATTCCAACCATTGGGTCCCATAGATCTTGCACGTCCCCTTCCAGTCACTTCGACTGACTCATCTCCTTCTCCAACTGAAGCTGACAAAGCCACTCGGTTCATTGAGTGGATCCAGCACATCCACCAATAGGTTTAGGATATCCTACAGAAGTCCAATGGCAAGTACAAATAACACCATGATCAACATCGGGTGCTGCATAAGTTTCAGGTGGGCGACAAAGTTTGGTTGCACTTGCAGAAAGAATGCCTTACAGGACCCCATCAGAAGCTTCGCCCACTCTATTATGGACCATAAACTATCACCAAGGCCGTGGAGGATAATTATTTTGAGCTCAACATTCCTCCTTTCCTTGGCCTGCACCCAGTGTTCAACGTGGATCTCCTTCACCCTTATTTCCCACCATTATTGGACACTTCAAAAGTAGAAGAATAGATGACACCAACAGAGATCAACCTTGACTGCATACAACATGCATCCAATGAAAATATTGTGGATAGACAGATCAAGGGCACTCGACAACAAAGGATCTAGCTTTATTGAGTCGTCAAAGCAGGGTAGCTCCTGCACCAAGGCAAGTGGCTCACCTGGGGCCAAATTCAGTAGAAATTTCCTCATCTAATGGGGGACCTCAATGCAATGGAGACCATTGCTTCCTAAGGAGGGAGGATTGATCCATATGGATATCAGTGGCCACCCACCTTTTCCATCTGGCTCAAAACAACTTTCTGACATTTTTGGCAATTTACTATTTTTAGCAGTTTTTACTTCTGGGGCCATTTTGAGGGCCTAAATGAGGGTTTTTAGGTATTGATATACTCAATGATAGATGAATGGAAATTGAGCCCCTAAAATGAATCTCCTCAACGATACCTTTCTAATGGGCTATCACACGCCTAAAATGGAGATCGTATGCAAAAGTTACGACCCTGGGAAGTTGATGTACTAGCTTACCCAAATGGGGCCCACATGACTTTTGGCGCTTCATCTCCTAGGGTTAGGTTTTTGGATGTCTAGAGTTTTTGGCATTCTTTCTTATTGTAAAAAGGCCTTTAGATCCTCATTGTAACCTGCTTCTTGTGAATGCATGCTGCCGTCACATCTCTTCTCAGAGATAGGTCGCCACCATTCCAGCAAGCTTATTTCCACTGCATTTTACAATTTCAGCTTATTTCGTTATTGAATAGTGTTATCACTGAAATTTCATCCGCACAGGGCGAAAAGAACTTCGCATCATCAACACAAAAAAACAGTCATTCATGGCACAAGGATTAACTCCACAACACAGCAAAAGGGTCAAAACTATGCAAAAATGGCCAAAAAATTAAAAAGCGCGATGCACCCACTGGGCGCACGCGCG
>JZKD02S2077079.1:34333-44649 GCA_000966675.3 Picea glauca | reverse complement strand
AACAATGTCTTCGGTGGTTGATCCATTTCTTGCAGCAAGGGATAAAACCATCGCTTTAGTCACCAACTCTACATTTTCTTGAGACCATTCTATCTTTTCCTTTTCCAACTGCAAAAGCTTAGCCTTAAAATCCAGTGCTTCTTTCTGAAATGTTTCTTTTTCCTTCTCTACAGCTACCAATTATGTTTTTTGTGGGTATTTTGTAGCAGGCATCTTCAACTTTTTCTTCAAACTCTGGATTATTTTATCTTTTTCATCCAATAAAGAATTCACACCTTGAGGGCCTTTAGACTCAAGCCTTTTAATTTGAGTTTGTCAAGCTTTGTTGGCTGATTTTTCCTGTTTTAGTTGTCCTTCTAATTTTGCAGCTAAGGATGTCATCTTTGAATTTTTCAAATTTAAACTCAAATAATCAGAATACAAGAAATCATTGGTTTTCTTGTGGATTTTTACTTTGTCAGGGTCACTTATATTGTCATATTTGATTTTAATCTCTGGCACTTTATCCTCCTCAGCAACTGCAATATTAAAATTTTTATTTCCAGCATATCTCACAGTGAACAAAGAATATTTCTGTTGAGTAATTTTTTCTACTTCACAAAACAAATCTCTCATTTCACCCAAAGCCACATTTATTTTTTCAGCATATTTTTTAGCTAGGTATTCTATGGACAAATAAGTTGCATCAAGTACTTTATCAAAATAATATTTTTGAGTGTGAAAAAATCTTGAGCTGACTTCACTTTCAAGATTATTTCCTTCCTCAATTTCTACAATATTGGCACCACTTTCCACAATGTTCAAGTTCACTTGATCTCTGGGTCCTTCATCTTCCAAATCTAAAATCTGCTTTGGCTGAATAATTTTCATCTTCTTTTTATTAGTTTGTTCAACATAAATATCCATAGTGTTTGACATGGTTCTTTTGTTGTACACAGTGGCCTTGGGAATCTTAATCACCAACATTTTAGGAGCTTGCGATGCTTGTACTTACTGCAATGGTGCTTCCACATCAATACACACTTCCAGATTAACTAGTTTATCCAAGCCTTCCACATTTTCATGTTCATAAGGTGCATTTTGATTCATCTGTATTCTCTTGGATATGATATGATGTGGATCATATTTTCTTCCTTGTATTTTTGAAAAACCAAAATATTTGAGTTTTTCCTTAACCTGTGATAAACATGATCTAGACTTAACAAAAGGACCAATAACAAAGGGTAATTTAATATTAGAGGCTCCATGCAATTTAATGAATTTTATTTGTCTCAGAGATGATTCTTTTCCTGATGAACTCAAGAGAAAAAATCCTAGGAGTTAGGAAAACAGGTAACAAGTAAGGAGACTCATGAAAACCATATACCTAGATCACTGTTGAATGCATAAAAAGTACCCAGTCTCCTACTCTATTTTCTAGATTTGGCTGCAGGTGAATCTTCATGTCCTCCAAAACTCTGGGTAAGCTTGTATTAAAAATCAAAGAATAGATTGTTGACATAGCCTTGTTGATGAATATGAGTAAAATGATTATTTTACATTCAGTAGATACAAATGATGCTTCAGGGATTTCTCCATGGTTTCTTGCTAAGATTTTTTTTAACAGATATGTATAGTATCCGAAATGTCTCAAAGAGTGGAAATTCACTAGTTNAAGAAACACCTGATGTCAAACTCCACCCAGATGAAATACAATGTTGTATAGGACTTGTGTAAACTAAGGATAACTCTTCCTTTTATAGAAGTGGTGAAGATTCTCCAACAAAGGGAAAACATTTTGAGATTATTGGATGATCCATCTAAAAAAGTGGAAGATGTTTTTACAAGTCCGAAAAAAATCCAGAACAAATCAACCATCAAGTTGAGAGGTAAAATTCCTCCCTTTTATATTTCAATTGAAAATCATGATGTTTCACTTCATAATTATTTAGTCGATACTGGCACAACCAATAATATTATGCTACTAGTGGTCATGGAGGCATTGGGAATGAGCTGAACCAAATATTATGAGACTGGTGAAAACATATAAGCAATTGATTCTAGACAAGTGCCATCTTATGGTGAAATTAAATACTTTTATGCTTGGATCATGACAACTTCCCATATCATTAAAGTTTTCAATATTATTGTGGTAGACCTCCCTCATGCATATGGATTTATTCTAGGAAGAGATTGGTTGTCTATGATCGAAGGATACATAATGAACAATGGAAGCTGCATGATGCTGCCAGGCAAATACAGAGAAATGATTAAGGTTCCTCATGAACCCAGGAAACTCTTCTCTTTCAAAAAGAAGGATAACAAATTAATGGAATATTATATCGACGTTGGGATAAAAAACTATGCTATCCTAGATATGGAACAGACTAAAAGCTTGGACAAAGATCAAGATATGGAGAATAAAGAGCATCCATTTGAAGGCTTTTGGAGGATTTCATTTGATGGAGCTTTCTCGAGTTCCGATAGTGGAGTTGGAACTGTCCTTGTAAGTCCACGAAATATTGTGCATCCACATGCTATCATACTTGAATTTGCATGTACCAATAATGAAGTAGAATATGAAGCATTGATTTAGGGATTGATTCTTGCACAAGAATTGAAGATACAACATCTAATTGTGACTGACAACTTTGAGTTGGTAATAAATCAAGTCACCCAGAGGTATAAAATAAAAAAGGAAAGCCTCAAATTATATTTCAAAAGGGTTAACAAATTGATGGAATGTTTCAACTCTTTCAACATTTCTTTCATTCCAAGGGATAAGAATCAGAAGGAAGATTAATTACTTTGGTGACCTCATTGTCAAACTTGGATGATATTCAAAGAAAAAAATATTTTCAAGTAGAAAGAGCATTCTGACCTTCTATTGTCACAGGGGCAGACCTAGGGTTCACTCCAAGAGCGCACCAACAAGCCCTAGCTACTGGCCCTTTTGGCAACACCTGCGAGGCAGATGTAGTCTCACCCGAAGCAACGTATGAGGGGGTTGTAGGATGAAGATGTCTACAACCAAGGGAATATCAAAGGGATCTTATATAACAACAATCAATATTCATATATCACTTATCAACGAGATCTATTCTGTGCAACTATAGATCTTAATCTAACACAATAATGCAAAGAACAGTATAATAATGACAAAGAGTAAAGCATCAATCACTCACACAACACAAAATATATTTGGTTCACCCTCTCTCGAGGGATACATCCACAAAATTGTGNAAGAAACACCTGATGTCAAACTCCACCCAGATGAAATACAATGTTGTATAGGACTTGTGTAAACTAAGGATAACTCTTCCTTTTATAGAAGTGGTGAAGATTCTCCAACAAAGGGAAAACATTTTGAGATTATTGGATGATCCATCTAAAAAAGTGGAAGATGTTTTTACAAGTCCGAAAAAAATCCAGAACAAATCAACCATCAAGTTGAGAGGTAAAATTCCTCCCTTTTATATTTCAATTGAAAATCATGATGTTTCACTTCATAATTATTTAGTCGATACTGGCACAACCAATAATATTATGCTACTAGTGGTCATGGAGGCATTGGGAATGAGCTGAACCAAATATTATGAGACTGGTGAAAACATATAAGCAATTGATTCTAGACAAGTGCCATCTTATGGTGAAATTAAATACTTTTATGCTTGGATCATGACAACTTCCCATATCATTAAAGTTTTCAATATTATTGTGGTAGACCTCCCTCATGCATATGGATTTATTCTAGGAAGAGATTGGTTGTCTATGATCGAAGGATACATAATGAACAATGGAAGCTGCATGATGCTGCCAGGAAAATACAGAGCAATGATTAAGGTTCCTCATGAACCCAGGAAACTCTTCTCTTTCAAAAAGAAGGATAACAAATTAATGGAATATTATATCGATGCTGGGATAAAAAACTATGCTATCCTAGATATGGAACAGACTAAAAGCTTGGATAAAGATCAAGATATGGAGAATAAAGAGCATCCATTTGAAGTATTTTGGAGGATTTCATTTGATGGAGCTTTCTCGAGTTCCGATAGTGGAGTTGGAATTGTCCTTGTAAGTCCATGAAATATTGTGCATCCACATGCTATCATACTTGAATTTGCATGTACCAATAATAAAGTAGAATATGAAGCATTGATTTAGGGATTGATTCTTGCACAAGAATTGAAGATACAACATCTAATTGTGACTGAAAACTTTGAGTTGGTAATAAATCAAGTCACCCAGAGGTATAAAATAAAAAAGGAAAGTCTCAAATTATATTTCAAAAGGGTTAACAAATTGATGGAATGTTTCAACTCTTTCAACATTTCTTTCATTCCAAGGGATAAGAATCAGAAGGAAGATTAATTACTTTGGTGACCTCATTGTCAAACTTGGATGATATTCAAAGAAAAAAATATTTTCAAGTAGAAAGAGCATTCTGACCTTCTATTGTCACAGGGGCAGACCTAGGGTTCACTCCAAGAGCGCACCAACAAGCCCTAGCTACTGGCCCTTTTGGCAACACCTGCGAGGCAGATGTAGTCTCACCCGAAGAAATGTATGAGGGGGTTGCAGGATGAAGATGTCTACAACCAAGGGAATATCAAAGGGATCTTATATAACAACAATCAATATTCATATATCACTTATCAATGAGATCTATTCTGTGCAACTATAGATCTTAATCTAACACAATAATGCAAAGAACAGTATAATAATGACAAAGAGTAAAGCATCAATCACTCACACAAGACAAAATATATTTGGTTCACCCTCTCTCGAGGGATACATCCACAAAATTGTGCTTATGATATATTAAGATAAAGCTTACATTTCTGGTCTGTGCTCATGGCTAGCTGAAGATCTTACAATACCAGAAGCCTCTCAACCTCAACACTCCTCTCTCCCAATGCAATGACCTCTCACCACAACAATAGAGCTAAATCAACCACAATATCATCATCCCCTGACCTAGGTCCTCTTGACCTTTATTTATACATTGAAAATACCTCCCCCATAGGCTTAGGCCGAAACCTAGGTGTCAAAACCCTAATTACCAAAACCCTAGGTGTCTAAAACCCTAAGTCAACTTGATCCACTTTTTCCAGACTTCGCCAACCTGTCTTTCCTTCCTTCTCATGCGATGCTCCAAAGCATCCAATGGTGGATTTTTCTGCTTCCTAAGTTATCCTCAGTCCATATTCCTTGCTGATCTGTCATCCTCAATCTCCTCATCCAACGAATTGCTTTTCCACACTTTACGCCATCTTTTCTACTCTTTTTCTTACTTCGACCCTGTGACAGTCACTGTGTCTCCCGCGAAGTTCGCTTCTTACCTTTTCTTCCTTGTTCTCCATTTCCTTTCATAACCAAGGGTCAACATGCCCCCAACACTCACCTGTGACTCATCCTAAGGCACTTCAGATATGCTCCTTTTGTTTTACTTCGACTTTGGACTGCGTAGTGCAACCTTTGCTTTCTTCTTTATGCCTCCTTCCTGTCCTTGTGAAGACTGTCTTTTCTGTGTTTGGTACCCAATTTCAACTGCACCTAGTACCTAAACCCTTTTCCTCATTATTTTACTTAGAGCCGTGAGGCAGTTGGTTTTCATAGTACAACTTAAGCTGATTCCCATTCACCAATCCTTTTTTCCATTCTCCATTCAACGTCTTCAGCTGACTAGCTCCTCCTTCTGTGATATAGGTGATTTCATATGGTCCAAGCCAATGCATTCTAAACATCCCAGGGTGTTTGATGAATTTACTGTCATATACCAGTACTAAATCACCTTGCCTAAATATCTTCTTATTGATGTGCCTGTCGTGGTAGGCCTTTGCTCGTTCCTTCTGAACTTGCTAATGGAAGCTTGCAATGAATCTGTCTTCTTCTATCTCAACTAGATGTGATAGCCTCTCATGAACAACAACAGTATCATCCATGTCTGTAAATGCAACAATTCTTAAGCTCGGTACCAAGTACTCCATTGGGACAACAACTTCCAGACCATAAACCAACTTGAAAGGGGTTTGCGTTGTTAATTTCTTGCAAGTTGTTCTATAAGCCCAAAGTACTGCTGGTATTCTTAAATCCCAGTCATCCCTATTCACACTGCAAATCTTTGTCAATGTTGTCTCCAAGATCTTGTTTAATGCTTCAACTGTTCCATTTTCTTGTGGATGGTAAGGTGTACTCTTATGATGGTGGACTGCAAATTCTTCAGTCAGGGATGCAACTGTCTTATTGATGAAATGTGTACCTTGATCACTCATAAGGACCTTAGGGCATCCAAACCTAGTTATTATGTCATCAAATATAAAACGCGCAACTGTAGTTGCACTATAGTCCTTGACTACTCTTGATTCGGCCCATCTAGTCAGGTATTTTGTCATAGTGATAATATACCTTGCTCTTGTGCACTTTCCTGGTGGGTTTATAGGTCCCACAAAGTCAATGGTCCATTTTTCAAATGTCTACAGGGTCATCTGCGGTGCTAATTTTGTCTCATCTCTTTGGGATGGTTTTACAACTCGCTAGCATACATCACATGCTTTGGTATATTCTTTAGCATCTCTATGTAATGTAGGCCACCAAAGGTCAACTCGCAGAACCTTCTACGCAGTTGCTTTCCCTGCGTAATGTCCTCCTACGATGCCTTCTTGAGATTCTACGAGGATCATCGGGCTCTTTGTTTCCATAAAGCATCTTCTTAGTATCTCATCAGGTCCTATTTTATATAGCTGACCAGCTATTAGCAAAAAAACTGCAGCACGCACCACTCGCTGTTTTTTCTGGGAGATTGTATACTCACTCAGAGCCATTCCTGTTGACAGGAACTGGACTATGTCTGCGAATTTGCCATCAATCTTTCTAATGGCGAGTAGTTGTGCATCTGGTAATGTTTCCTCCATAATGATAGGTTCTTCACCATGTTCCAACCTCGACAGGTGGTCTGGGCCCTTGTTCATTTTTCCTAGCTTAAGTATGATATCAAAATCATACTCTTGAAACAATGGAAGACATTTGTAGATTCTCCCCCCCAACACTGGTTTTTTGACTAGGTACTTTAGCATGGAGTGATCAATAAACATTTTAAATTTTCCTCCCATCAAGTAGTGGTGGAATTTTTGCAACGCATACACCATGGCTATTCCCTCTCTCTCTGTAGTGGTGTAATTAACTTCGGCTGTGGACAACTTCCTAGTGGAAAATGCTAATGGGTGANTGACCTTCTATTGTCACAGGGGCAGACCTAGGGTTCACTCCAAGAGCGCACCAACAAGCCCTAGCTACTGGCCCTTTTGGCAACACCTGCGAGGCAGATGTAGTCTCACCCGAAGCAACGTATGAGGGGGTTGTAGGATGAAGATGTCTACAACCAAGGGAATATCAAAGGGATCTTATATAACAACAATCAATATTCATATATCACTTATCAACGAGATCTATTCTGTGCAACTATAGATCTTAATCTAACACAATAATGCAAAGAACAGTATAATAATGACAAAGAGTAAAGCATCAATCACTCACACAACACAAAATATATTTGGTTCACCCTCTCTCGAGGGATACATCCACAAAATTGTGACTATGATATATTAAGATAAAACTTACATTTTTGGTCTGTGCTCATGGCTAGCTGAAGATCTTACAATACCAGAAGGCTCTCAACCTCAACACTCCTCTCTCCCAATGCAATGACCTCTCACCACAACAATAGAGCTAAATCAACCACAATATCATCATCCCCTAACCTAGGTCCTCTTGAACTTTATTTATACATTGACAATACCTCCCCGATAGGCTTAGGCCGAAACCTAGGTGTCAAAACCCTAATTACCAAAACCCTAGGTGTCTAAAACCCTAAGTCAACTTGATCCACTTTTTCCAGACTTCGCCAGCCTGTCTTTCCTTCCTTCTCATGCGATGCTCCAAAGCATCCAATGGTGGATTTTTCTGCTTCCTGAGTTATCCTCAGTCCATATTCCTTGCTGATCTGTCATCCTCAATCTCCTCATCCAACGAATTGCTTTTCCACACTTCACGCCATCTTTTCTACTCTTTTTCTTACTTCGACCCAGTGACAGTCACTGTGTCTCCCGCGAAGTTCGCTTCTTACCTTTTCTTCCTTGTTCTCCATTTCCTTTCATATCCAAGGGCCAACATGCCCCCAACACTCACCTGTGACTCATCCTAAGGCACTTCAGATATGCTCCTTTTGTTTTACTTCGACTTTGGACTGCGTAGTGCAACCTTTGCTTTCTGCTTTATGCCTCCTTCCTGTCCTTGTGAANAGCATTAGCCTTAGACATTCAATATGATTTTTCAACAAACTAAAAACAGTCCAGTCATCAAAGTATGCTTCTAAAAAATTATGAAAAAATTCTTTGAATGCTTCAACCACCACCCTGGAAAAGATGGTTGGGGAATTCTTCAATCAAATGGAATTATTGTATATTGGTAGGATCCCCACTCTGTGGCAAACGTAGTCTTATGGCGGTCCTCCTTGGTGATGTGGATCTGATGGTATCCTGAAAAATGCATCTGTAAAATAATATACTTCTTGGCCTCCCACATTATCCAACACTTCATTTGTGAATGGTGTAAGGAAAGGATCATGTAGACAAGCATCATTGAGCTTCCTAATATCTACACAAATACTGATCTCACCTATCTTCTTATCTTGCACTACCATGGGGCTAATCCACTCCAACTCCTCGACATGTTCAATAATCCCTGCTTCCAACATTCTATCGAGCTCAATCTTCATTTTTTCCTGATATTTTGGGTTCAGTCTATAGGGTATTTTCTTGACTGGCTTCACATCTAGTTTCAAAGGTATTCTCATCTCTCCCATAGGTCCTTTAATACCCTTCATATTAGTGAACTTGGTCGGGAACAAGTCCTGATACTCGTGCAATAATTCTGTGATTTTATCAATGGTAGTAGCGTCCCAGTAATCTTTGACATTGGCAAGCTTTGGTGTCTCCTCTGTCTCAATATTGAATTTATTTATCTTTATCGGTTGTCTAATGAATGGAATTTCAACTCCTGTTCCTTCCACATCTCTCTGGCCTTCTGTTTCAGTGATATTCACCTTCCTTGGGTCATCGTCTTCGTCGGCATTAATGTTGTAGAAGAGCTGCAGTTTCTGGAGGGGTGCAGTCCATTCATCCTCTTCTTGCTCCAAAGGGAGGCTATATTCCTCCTTAAATACTTTTTGTCTCACCATCTTTAGTGCTTGATCTACTGAAGGAAATTCACTTTCAAAAAAAAAGGTGGTTATAAAATTCTGGATCATACCTTCCATTCTGAAGTGACAAGGCACAATTCTTCTTGAAGGTATCAGTTAATCAGGGTTGTGTCCAACGTATTGACAAATATTTGTACCCATTGTTTTCTAGGAACATCACTCTAGGCCTCTTCGCTGCTGTGTACATGGTCCTTTGGGTAGCCTCAACCTGTGTATCTTACTTTGCAGTTTCCTACTTGTGCTGAAAACCGTGTTGTCATCAAAGTTTGACATTGTGTCTAGTCTACGATGTTTCCCTTGTGCGTTCCCCACCATCTTGCTTGTGTGTCCTTCATGGCCCCATCCATTGCCAACAACCTCTGTTGTGTTGGTACACTTGTATCAAATTCTAATAAGAAGTTCTCTAAAGTGTTCAACCCATCAAATATGGGTAGATTACTCACTGTTGTGTCGATCTAGCGAACTTCTCTGGTTATCCTAGCACATATTCTTGTAGATACTTCATACATCTGGTTCTGCCAGTTCTCCAATGCTTCTTATGAGTCAGATGAACATGTGTTGTCACTTCGCCAGCTCAGATTCCTGTTAGTTGTAGGGTTGATATAATCCTGCTGTCTGGCTATTAATTTGTAGATTTTTTCCAGTTCAAATGCGTGGTCTTCTTCTCTGATGGGCTCTATATATCGTGGAACCTAATTTGGATCTAAAGGAGCAATGACCCTAAGGCCAACTTTCTCAAATGTCATGCGTATTTTCTTTAGATCAACAACAGTAGAATTGTCGAAGGATGAATCAATTCCTAATAATGAAGGGTAAGGGAAACTATCATCAACAATTTAAATTACCTCAAAATCTACAAAGGTTCTTACTCCATTGATGTCAACTGGGACATGCTCTAATCGTCCAAATGGGCTGATAGCTTGTTGATTAGCCATGCGAAGCATGATAGGGGAATATATCAGCTTGGGTTTTCCCATCAGTGCCCAAGTCTGCTTCGTCATGACATTGACCTCTGACCCTAAGTTGAGGATCACATAGTCTATCTCATACTCTCCTATCTGAGCATTCAAGTGTAATT
>JZKD02S2077079.1:3762-15252 GCA_000966675.3 Picea glauca | reverse complement strand
GATACTTCCGAGAAGTCTAAGGGAAACAACAGTGAAAAAAGGAAAATTTCCTCACAAACTGGCAAATACGGTTTTTAGTTTATGTTTTTTATGATTTCAGTTGATGAAGACAGTGCTTAGTGGTTTTCAGTATTCTTGGAAAACAAGCTCTGTTTTGATATTATGTGGATAATGTGGACATATATATTTCTTTTTAGATATGATATAAAGTATTTTTGATATTTAAATATCCAGTTTGAAATATATTTAAGGGAGATACAAGGGTGGCATATGGTCAAAATGATTATCCTTTTTGTGTTATATTTTATGATTTGAAAGGAAGAAATGACGAGAGTCACAAGGGGTCCCACCTACCTAGTTATTATTAATTAAAGACCCTTAACAATATTATTATTATTTATTTCTCCTAAACTAATTAGTTAAGTTAAATCAACTTAACTAAAGAACATAGTTGAACTACTTCAAATTATTTGGAAAGAATAAAATCCGTATGAGAAGAAGAGACAAAAGGGGAATAGAAGGAGAAAACAAGACTAAGGTTTTCTCTTGGGTTGCATGAGATAGTTTCAGTTTTCATTCATTTTTTAGTTTATTCAAAGCCTAATTCTCTTTTTTTACAGCATGGTCTTATTGTAGACATCAAGCTTCAAGAATGAACCAAACTTTTCATACACTTGTTTTAGAGGTGTTAATCCAACCTTGATAGTCTATGTATTTTTGTCTATTTGTGAATTGTGTTTCATGGATGATAAATGATATCTTGCAGACTCAAAATGTCAGCATTTTGTGGCAAGTTGATCCAGATTATAATTTTCAGTTTTACTTTATTGTCAGATTCTTTTTGTATGGTATTCATCGGGGATCTCTAAATCAGACTTTGGTCTCTACCCTCGCAGGGGTTTTGTAAAGAGAAAGACACTTTTGATATCTCAAAATGAAATAAATCATATTGTTATTTTGTCCCATATATGTGGATTTATGACTTGGTTACTTTTCACTTTTTGATCTCCATGTTTACTTTATCATAACATCTATATACATTACAGTAACCTATATAAATTTTATTTTATATTGCAACATTCTTTTCATTAATAAATCATCCTCAATCCTTGTAATTAATACTTGCGGATTGGGAGAATATTTTGAGGCTATAAAATCCTGGGTGGCATTCCCGATAATCTTGTCCTAGCCATGCAAGATTAAAAAATGATTGAGTAAGGTAATTCATACCTTTTCCTCAACAAGAGGGTGAACTGTGAAATATATCCAGTTACCTTCTGGTATCAAGCATTGTGGAGACACAAGACTTCTCTATATTTTTACAAAGTTTACAATGATTTTGTCTCAGTCTTCAAAGGACCGTTGTTTGGTAAAAATACCCCCAGGATATCTAACCAAGATAACAAATTCTTGGAGAAAAAGGGAAGAATAGAACATATAGAAAATCACAGTGTCATAAAGATATCCTGTTCCAAATAAAATCCCTCTTTTCTTCCATACCATGTATGTGACAATTTTTTTATTACATAAGTGGCAAGGCAATACAACTTCTGGTTACATTTTTCCCAAGAAAAAAGGAAAAAACAATTCATCCCCTTGCCATGGAAGATTGGAGATTTCATTTTCAGGAACATAAATAAAATTGACGAGTTTGCAAGCCATTTCAATAACGCAAGCTTAAAATATGTTGAAAAGATCAAGGGCTATGACCCTAAAAATATCTTTGTCGAGCACATGATTTTGGTAGGATTCAATAACTCGTTCATTCAGACTACCTTGAATGAAGAATAATAAGAAGGTAATAACCAAATTACCCCTGTACACAAGGATGGTGACCAAGAAACAATACTAAGAGCTGATGAGTTGTAAAAGAAAAAAGGAAAAGGTCCCAGTGAAAGGAGTACCCAGTCTCCAGTTGTTACTCCAAAAACTACCACATCTCGGAGCAATGCTCCAATGCCTCACCCAGTTAGAAAGATTGCAAACAATCATTCAAGAAGTGGAGGAGAGAAGAATCCCCCCTCCGGGAAAATTGAGGATTCACATAAGTTTCATGTAAGAAAGAAAATAAAAAAAATGATGCAAGAGGAAGAGTACAACCTCATAGAAAATGAAATCCAAAGATTTTCTCTGAATGAAATGGAGCTGGAGGCGGATATTGAGAAAATATTTTCCGCGATGGAACAACCAGAAATTGTAACTGAACAAAATGTTTTATTGGCAGTTGTAGAAAATGATATTTTTAGTGAAGAGGAATCCTTCACTCTTCAAAGTGCTATTTTTGATAAGAAGTCTAAAAAATTGATTGTGGAAAGAGATGATCAGAAAAATAAAAAAGGAAAATCTCGCTTAGAGGTTGACCTGAAAGACATGCAACCGTCCCAAATATCTAAAATTCACAAAGCAACTGGTGATTCTCTTGATTATTCCATTGATGGGTTGGAGGGAGAAAATTCCAAGCTAAAAGAAAGGATCAGGGAATTAGAGGATTCCTTAATGCCTCTTCCAATCCTGGCCAGTCCTTTGTCAATGGTCAAACCAACCACACCCACTATTAAGTTGAAAGGATCTTCAAGCCTACTCATAGAAGTTAGGAGTTATGTAGAAAAAAATATTAAGAGGAGAATGTCACTAATAACAAAGGCATGGGAGGTTTCAAAAAATATTGTTTCTTTTGGTTCAAGGGCACATNGAAAACTTATTCTTTGAGGACACTTGCTCGCAAGTGATCTGGACTTTTATGATATTAAAACATTTATCCTTGATTATGATGCATTATGATAGATGACATGATGTTTTACTTATTTTACATAGACAGGTGCTATTGACTCAGTTTTATTGAGTGTGTAGGGTTTTGGACCTTGAGGATGTAGAGGCATCAATGGAACCCCTTGGACTCCGGATTGAGTCAAGGAGTGTGCTATTTGGGTTGATTTATTTACTGTGATATTTCATTGATTTGATGATTGATGTGGACATGTTCTGACACGATTGTTGATGTTGCAGGCTGACGATAACTTGCCGACTAGACTCACATATGGAGTAAAGGGGCCACACACGATTTCCAGAGAGGTTGAGGGAGAGGGGTGGACAACAGCCCTGCCATATCCTACTAGCACTCCCTCCGTGGATCGAACTGTAGGTTAACGATTACCTAGTTTGAGAGGATCTACGATGCCATGAGGGTATATTGCGACAGTCGCTCATGATGATTCTAAAGGGTGCGCAATAAGGCGGGGGCCTTATTCCTTAGAGCCCTTAGTCTCCCACAAGTTCACCTGGTGGAGTGTTGACTCCAGGGGTTATANATTGAGAACCTCAATCTCGAAAAACCTTCATTTAGGCCCTCAAAATGGCCCCGGAAGTTAAAACCTGCTAAAAATAGTAAATTGCCAAAATTGCCATAAAGTTGTTTTGAGCCAATTGGAAAAGGTGAGTGGCCACCAATATCCACCTGGATCAGTATGCACGCTCCATATATTGAATGTTTACACAACTTTTAGATAGTTGTATTGTTTTTTGGGCCAACGATTTCTTTTTGCTAGACCGCCTGCTTCTAACAGTCGACGTTATTGACATCCTGGAGTTAGTGCCTGCGTTCCCTTTTTTCCACTGAGACAACAATTATGCTCTTCGTGGATAGAAAACCTTGTTTACTTGCATTTTTTGTGGATAGCAATTCTTTTTCACAATGATTATACATCCCAGAGAGACAGAGACACCCCCCCTGTTTTTCCATAACCACGAATTCTCTCTCTGTTGACAACATCTTAGAGGGTTAGCGACCGACAGTCGAAAGACGGTGAAATTATGGTCTCAGCGTGGATGTGCGGACTGGTTGCCACTTGTAAAACCTACACCACCTTCCTTTGGCCGGGGTCCGCCTTATACTATTCTGAGCTATAGTGATAGGTCTATGCCCATTTTTACTGTACTACGAATGTAATACCTGCAAAGTGAGGTGGTCGCGAGTTATTGTGAACACAGTGGGTCGACAAATTTGGTTAATCTTATTTACAGAGCTGGCAGTAACCCCTTGTAACCTAACAAAATTTACTATTCTTAGATAGCCTAGCTCGGCCTGACTTTAGCGGCAAGTTGTATGGAAGGATTATGGACGCCCTTCTTACGAGGGCCATTTCTATGGAAACTCTGAGTTAGCCTGGTGTAACTGACCTGAATTTGAGAAACCTTTAACTTACTTCGTTAATTCCCTTTTTCTCGTCCCATGGACATGTCTGATGTCTATTGGTCGTCTAACAATAGTATTCTTAGAACTTTGCAGGCCAGTTGATGGGTAGTTGATAAGAAATCAAGATATTTCCTTATTCTTTTATTATTGAATTATGTATAGGTCGCGTAGAACTAAGACCTCGTATAAATAAAGCATGCTTTTAGCAACTAATCCCATTAAGGTTAATTGCCAGAATAAGCCTGGGTGGTTAAGTAATTATGTATAAGGCTGACATTGTAATTAGTATAGCCGATTGTTGGATTTAGTACCAGTTTTATATAATAATAATAAATTAGTATAGAGGAGGTGCTCTTAGAAATCTTGCGCTTATGTGTGCTTTATCAACTACCCAATATTAGTCTAATTACAGCTGATAGCATATACACCTGTTTACAATTTTGGTAAAAGTATCTAATAACCATAAATCTTTAATAATGGTTAGAATAGTATTGATGTGATCAAAATCCTTAACTATGCATATCACCATGTGGCATGGCCCCAATAAAGGAGTAAATGATATTAAGTAACCTTTTCATCCACNGCCAAAATTGCCATAAAGTTGTTTTGAGCCAATTGGAAAAGGTGAGTGGCCACCAATATCCACCTGGATCAGTATGCACGCTCCATATATTGAATGTTTACACAACTTTTAGATATTTGTATTATTTTTTGGGCCAACGATTTCTTTTTGCTAGACCGCCTGCTTCTAACAGTCGACGTTATTGACATCCTGGAGTTAGTGCCTACGTTCCCTTTTTTCCACTGAGACAACAATTATGCTCTTCGTGGATAGAAAACCTTGTTTACTTGCGTTTTCTGTGGATATCAATTCTTTTTCACAATGATTATACATCCCAGAGAGACAGAGACACCCCCCCCTGTTTTTCCATAACCACAAATTCTTTCTCTGTTGACAACATCTTAGAGGGTTAGCGACCGACAGTCGAAAGATGGTGAAATTATGGTCTCAGTGTGAATGTGCGGACTGGTTGCCACTTGTAAAACCTACACCACCTTCCTTTGGCCGGGGTCCGCCTTATACTATTCTGAGCTATAGTGATAGGTCTGTGCCCATTTTTACTGTACTACGAATGTAATACCTGCAGAGTGAGGTGGTCGCGAGTTATTGTGAACACAGCGGGTCGACAAATTTGGTTAATCTTATTTACAGAGCTGGCAGTAACCCCTTGTAACCTAACAAAATTTACTATTCTTAGATAGCCTAGCTCGGCCTGACTTTAGCGACAAGTTGTATGGCAGGATTATGGACGCCCTTCTTACGAGGGCCATTTCTATGGAAACTCTGAGTTAGCCTGGTGTAACTGACCTGAATTTGAGAAACCTTTAACTTACTTCGTTAATGCCCTTTTTCTCGTCCCATGGACACNAGGAAAGAGGGGGATGGATGACACTTGTGCGAAGGAGAATTTTTAGAATATTTTTATTTAAACTTAATTAAAATGTGATTTAGGGAAAGTTGGAGGTTGGAAAAACTCTATTAAATAAAGGGAAGATGAGGAAGAAGGGATCGACTGTTAGTGTAACGTTACGCTGCTGGATTGTGACTTGACTGATTACTTGTGGAGAGTTGGGATTTTCCAGCTCAGATAGGAGTGGTAGCTCGACCTTGTGAGGCGAGCTAGGAAGCTAGACATACCATTTGGATAGTGTGTGGCTCCTTTGCGGCTCGGCGGGCTAAGGAGGAAGCAGAGTACCCCTAGTGATTGGCTGGGAGGTACCGGTGATTTCTCAATGGTCGACGAGCGGGAGCGGCACAGAGCGCACGGTCGACACTCGGAGCAAGCGAACAGGCCATGGTATGCTTCTTGCTTGAATGATAGAATGTGGTAGGATTTACAATTTAGCTCTGCATGTTTATTGGGATTATCTTGTTTCTCTATTGTTTAATTTTCTATGCCTAGAATGATATAAACATTGTGATCCTCTTGATGGGATAACCTCAGGGCCCTAGCCTTCTCTTCTTCCATAAGCATTTTATTGGGTGTTCTGAGATGAAATTAAGTAACTTCGATTTGTGTTGAACCTTATTGTTTGGAATGGTTTGATTTATTTATTTACCTCGGCATTTTTAATTGGGTTAACTACTGTAAAAACGTTATCTCGGTTGTTAAATTCAGTATTGGATGAAAAATAAGTACTTCATCCATTTCCTTGTGAGTTGGTAGAAAAATTTTACTCCTGCGATATGCAATCATGGCTTCGTTGTAATGCATTACCTCTGTGATAGTAATTCCGCGATTGTATCCTTCAGCTAATTTTTTTTTGTCGGCAATTATAACCCTGTTGGTAACTACGCCTGTAACTTTGTTTGAAGGCCAGTGAATCCCCTCCACTTTTCTCGCTGACAACAAGGTTATTGTGAGAAAATTAACCTGGTTTCGAGCCTTTATTTCTTGCGAACGATTGCTAAGACTGGACCCCTTTTTCTATTAATTGGTGGAGTATGCACGCTCCATCTATTGAATGTTTACACAACTTTTAGATAGTTGTATTGTTTTTTGGGCCAGCGATTTCTTTTTGCTAGACCGCCTACTTCTAACAGTCGGCGTTATTGACATCCTGGAGTTAGTGCCTGCATTCCCTTTTTTCCATTGAGACAACAATTATGCTCTTCATGGATAAGAAACCTTGTTTACTTGCGTTGTCTGTGGATAGCGATTCTTTTTCACAATGATTATACATCCTAGAGAGACAGAGACAACCCCCCCCTATTTTTCCATAACCATGAATTCTCTCTCTGTTGATGGCATCTTAGAGGGTTAGCGACCGACAGTCGAAAGATGGTGAAATTATGGTCTCAGTGTGAATGCACAGACTAGTTGTCGCTTGTAAAACCTATACCACCTTCCTKTGGTCRGGGTCCGCCTTATACTATTCTGAGCTATAGTGATAGKTTTGCGCCCATTTTTACTGTACTGCGAATTTAATACCTGCAGAGTGAGGTGGTCGTGAGTTATTGTGAACACAGTGGGTCGACAAATTTGGTTAATCTTATTTACAGAGCTAGCAGTAACCCCTTGTAACCTGACAGAATTTACTATTCTTAGACAGCCTAGCTCGGCCTGACTTTAGCGGCAAGTTGTATGGCAGGATTATGGACGCCCTTTTTACGAGGGTCGTTTCTATGGCAACTTTGAGTTAGCCTGGTGTAACTAACCTGAATTTGAGCAACCTTTAACTTACTTCGTTAATGCCCTTTTTCTCGTCCCATGGACACGTNGCACGGTCGACACTCGGAGCAAGCGAACAGGCCATGGTATGCTTCTTGCTTGAATGATAGAATGTGGTAGGATTTACAATTTAGCTCTGCATGTTTATTGGGATTATCTTGTTTCCTTATTGTTTAATTTTCTATGCCTAGACTGATATAAACATTGTGATCCTCTTGATGGGATAACCTCAGGGCCCTGGCCTTCTCTTCTGCCATAAGCATTTTATTGGGTGTTCTGAGATGAAATTAAGTAACTTCGATTTGTGTTGAACCTTATTGTTTGGAAGGGTTTGATTTATTTATTTACCTCGGCATTTTTAATTGGGTTAACTACTGTAAAAACGTTATCTCGGTTGTTAAATTCAGTATTGGATGAAAAATAGGTACTTCATCCATTTCCTTGTGAGTTGGTAGAAAAATTTTACTCCTGCGATATGCAATCATGGCTTCGCTGTAATGCATTACCTCTGTGATAGTAATTCCGCGATTGTATCCTTCAGCTAATTTTTTTTTGTCGGCAATTATAACCCTATTGGTAACTACGCCTGTAACTTTGTTTGAAGGCCAGTGAATCCCCTCCACTTTTCTCGCTGACAACAAGGTTATTGTGAGAAAATTAACCTGGTTGCGAGCCTTTATTTCTTGCGAAAGATTGCTAAGACTGGACCCCTTTTTCTATTAATTGGTGGAGTATGCACGCTCTGTCTATTGAATGTTTACACAACTTTTAGATAGTTGTATTGTTTTTTGGGCCAGCGATTTCTTTTTGCTAGACCGCCTACTTCTAACAGTCGACATTATTGACATCCTGGAGTTAGTGCCTGCATTCCCTTTTTTCCATTGAGACAACAATTATGCTCTTCATGGATAGAAAACCTTGTTTACTTGCGTTGTCTGTGGATAGCGATTCTTTTTCACAATGATTATACATTCTAGAGAGACAGAGACAACCCCCCCCCTATTTTTCCATAACCATGAATTATCTTTCTGTTGATGGCATCTTAGAGGGTTAGCGACCGACAGTCGAAAGATGGTGAAATTATGGTCTCAGTGTGAATGCACAGACTAGTTGTCGCTTGTAAAACCTATACCACCTTCCTTTGGTCAGGGTCCGCCTTATACTATTCTGAGCTATAGTGATAGGTTTGCGCCCATTTTTACTGTACTGCGAATTTAATACCTGCAGAGTGAGGTGGTCGTGAGTTATTGTGAACACAGTGGGTCAACAAATTTGGTTAATCTTATTTACAGAGCTAGCAGTAACCCCTTGTAACCTGACAGAATTTACTATTCTTAGACAGCCTAGCTCGGCTTGACTTTAGCGGCAAGTTGTATGGCAGGATTATGGACGCCCTTTTTACGAGGGTCGTTTCTATGGAAACTTTGAGTTAGCCTGGTGTAACTAACCTGAATTTGAGCAACCTTTAACTTACTTCGTTAATGCCCTTTTTCTCGTCCCATGGACACGTCTGATGTCTACTGGTCGTCTAACGANGGTAACTACGCCTGTAACTTTGTTTGAAGGCCAGTGAATCCCCTCCACTTTTCTCGCTGACAACAAGGTTATTGTGAGAAAATTAACCTGGTTGCGAGCCTTTATTTCTTGCGAACGATTGCTAAGACTGGACCCCTTTTTCTATTAATTGGTGGAGTATGCACGCTCCGTCTATTGAATGTTTACACAACTTTTAGATAGTTGTATTGTTTTTTGGGCCAGCGATTTCTTTTTGCTAGACCGCCTACTTCTAACAGTCGGCATTATTGACATCTTGGAGTTAGTGCCTGCATTCCCTTTTTTCCATTGAGACAACAATTATGCTCTTCATGGATAGAAAACCTTGTTTACTTGCATTGTCTGTGGATAGCGATTCTTTTTCACAATGATTATACATCCTAGAGAGACAGAGACAGCCCCCCCTATTTTTCCATAACCATGAATTCTCTCTCTGTTGATGGCATCTTAGAGGGTTAGCGACCGACAGTCGAAAGATGGTGAAATTATGGTCTCAGTGTGAATGCACAGACTAGTTGTCGCTTGTAAAACCTATACCACCTTCCTGTGGTCGGGGTCCGCCTTATACTATTCTGAGCTATAGTGATAGTTTTGCGCCCATTTTTACTGTACTGCGAATTTAATACCTGCAGAGTGAGGTGGTCGTGAGTTATTGTGAACACAGTGGGTCGACAAATTTGGTTAATCTTATTTACAGAGCTAGCAGTAACCCCTTGTAACCTGACAGAATTTACTATTCTTAGACAGCCTAGCTCGGCCTGACTTTAGCGGCAAGTTGTATGGCAGGATTATGGACGCCCTTTTTACGAGGGTCGTTTCTATGGCAACTTTGAGTTAGCCTGGTGTAACTAACCTGAATTTGAGCAACCTTTAACTTACTTCGTTAATGCCCTTTTTCTCGTCCCATGGACACGTNGTATTGATGTGATCAAAATCCTTAACTATGCATATCACCATGTGGCATGGCCCCAATAAAGGAGTAAATGATATTAAGTAACCTTTTCATCCACTTGATAACAGATTAATTGGAAAAACAAACGAATTTAATTAAGATTGGACAAAATCCATTATCTATTCATATTATTAATTTTGACTATGGGTTGTATGTGATTGGCGATTGATGTTTTAGTTGCAAGGTTATTATAACATAAGATGTGAGGTTGTTAAGATAATGTTTTTGTAATTTTATGATATATGTGACATATAGGATGTATTGAGATTGTTAATTCATTTCAGGGTTAGTACTATAATTGGAATTGTCCAAACTCACAGTTGTATGATATCAGACTCTTCGATCTGATAAAGCTAGTCGCTCTGTATATAAATCTCTGTGTGCGATTATTTTATGTGTAAAGAATCCAGTGTCGTATCAAGAGTCTCGGTCCCTTTAAAGGTAGGGTTTCAACTCTTGCAACATGCCTCTAAGGTCGTATCAGTAGTCTCGAGCTCTTTAAAGGCAGAGTTCCCACCACTGCAACCTCCTGACAGAGATTACTAGTTTCTGCCTGAGCAGTCGGCCAGGAGCCTATCTGACATTCTCTCTCTCCGGAGCAGGGAACTAAGATTAAATGCCCTACTTTCCTATGCAGAAATAGTAAAATCTACTACTATGGATTCTTCCATCTGTGTTCATACTATACATAACACAGTATGTTGTTTAATGCTTGTAGTTACTTGTTGTGCACCTTATGTCTATGGTCATTTAATGCTTGCAGTTACTTGTTGTGCACCTTATGTCTTCTTGTTGTGATCATCGTGGTTGCGTCTTGCTAGTCATCGGGTGGCAACGTAGAGTCAGGTGTGTCTGTTTCCTTTTTACACGCGCGCACACACTTTAAACAAAAAAAAAAAAAATTCACCTGTTATCAGAGTTGTTGTCGTAACGAGGAGGTTGTTACATATGGTATCAGAGTGGGTTCAACCCTATGACTATGGAACACCAGGATTTCCACTATAGTAAACTCGTGAGTATTCAACCTTGCATTAAGTAAAAACCTTATCTTGTCCTCGTGGAGATCGTGTTTAGAGGGCGCCCCTGAGGTCCCACAATGCGCGATATCTAATACCGATAGCACCCTCCTAGATCTCAAGAGGGATGAGTTCCATCGTCCATGAGTATCATGGACGGTGGTGTCATCGAACCCTAGTGGTAGAGAAAGGCGTGTGATTCAAACTTCGTGTATACGACCTCCAGTATGAAGGTCCATAGGATGGTCTTTCCACCGAAAGGGAGCTCTCTTTTATGGCGGAAGACACTCCTGCCACTTTGAACTTGGTCATCGACGACATGTTTTGGGAACTGTTCTAGGAACAGTTCTAGTAGAGGTATCTTTCTCAGGAATTCGTTGAGCGTTAGCTCAATGAGTTCGATGCCTTGCGTCAGGGAAATCGTACAGTGCCCGAGTATGAGGCACGTTTTATGGAGCTACTCCGGTATGCTCCGCACCTTAACACAGAGAAACTTAAGGTCAACCGGTTTGTGTTTGGTCTTAACGGCAGCCTGTGTGCAAA
>JZKD02S2077057.1:18048-50791 GCA_000966675.3 Picea glauca | reverse complement strand
CAAAAGTTCCAAGCAGACAAGCACAGAGTTGATCGTACCTTTGAGGTTGGTGATTTAGTCTATTTGAGGTTGCAACCATACAGGCAAACCTCCATTAAAAGAAGTGGAGCGGAGAAAATGTAGCCACATTTATTTGGACCTTACAGAGTCAACAGGAGGATAGGGGCAGTAGCTTATGAGTTGGAGCTTCCACAGGGTAGCAAAATTCACAATGCCTTCCATGTCTCATGCCTTCAGAAATCCCTCAGTCAACATGTCAGGACTATTGAGGCATTACCTCCCATGGATGAGGAGGGAAAACTTGTTTTGATTCCAAAGTAGGTGTTAGAAGTTCGAGAGAAGAGGCTCCAAAACTGAAGCATCAAGGAGTATCTGATCAGGTGGAAGGATTTACCCATTGAGGATGCCACTTGGGAGCAAGAGCACATGGTTAGAGAAGCAGGTTTGGAATTTCTTGAGGACAAGAAATTTCAAGTAGGGGAGACTGTAATGTCCCCCACCTCTTAGAGAAGTGATGAGGAGACTCGGTGGCCTGGGCACCCCCACTAGGTCATAGTCTCACACTGAAAGGGGGAAAGTCAAGAAGTTAAAAGTTATATTTTTAAGTTGACTTAAGAAAGGAAAAGGATAAAGGATTAAAAGATAACTCAACAGAAGAATATAAGATTAACCCTGGGAGTTAACCTAACTCAATAGATAATTAGAAGGAAAAGTATAAGTAAGAGGTTGGGGTGCACCTATTACTGATTCTAGTTTTGGATTAGCATTTTCTATTGCTCTTGAGCATTCAGTTTGGGGGTTTTGCTGTACAAACCCTTTTGAAAAACTTAGTGGTGAAATATCCACTCACCTTGTTCCATAGCTTGGTCTCGGGGATGAAAGACTCCTCCACACCATTCTAGTCTCAACCCATCTCCATATAGCACTTCAGAAGGTAGCAAGTCATACTATTCTTGTGTTTCCAGCAAGGGCGCACCATCATTTAGAGGGAGGTTCGATACAACTTATCCTATTCCGACAGTTGGATTTTTTTTGCAGGGTCAGGACCATGATTTTGAGGGTTTTTCTGGAGGGTTATCATCATTGTACATTTGTCTGTAGATTGGGATGTCTTGGAGCCATAGAGGACATCTTGTAATTCAGTAAAACTTAGATCTAGAGAGATCTGCTTGAGATCTGAGTCCGAAACTTCTCCCATGGGATTCTCATAGCTTGATCTATATTCTTGGAGAGTTTAAGAGCATTTGGAGGCCTCCTTCATCAGGGCTGAACCAGCTAGGGTTTCAGTCATCCAGTGGGAAATTCAGATCTACGGGGTTTGAGAGTGGATTTGGGAATTTGGACATCTGGGTTGTCCTTACAGTTGCTCGATCTATAATTTGGCATATTTCTCGGGATGATTGGACAATTTTGGTAGCATGGAAGAATTATTGAGGGCTTCAACATTCTAGTAGGACGTGGCACTTTCCAGATGGGAGGTTGAGCATTAGTATGGCTGAGATCTACTTGATTCAGTCTTCATTGTATATCTAGCATTTGGAGGTTTATTTTGTATTGTTGGGAGCATTTTGTAACATCTCATATCTATTGCTTGTACAACCATCTGAGGTTTATGCTAGATCAGCCATATATTGTATTGATCTTACATTGCTCATAAAAAAAAGGTCAGATCTTTGCTTATGCTTCTACATCTTGAATATATTGTGATCTCCATGTGTTGATGAATCTTGTATGCACTTAATAACTCAATAAATTAGTAGTAGTTAGTGATTCCAAGAAAGAATTTGGATTGGGATCATTACAGGGCATAAGGAGGTTCACCCTCGAAGAGGCTTATTATCTAATTTTCTCTCTTTTTCAAGGTGTTGAGTACTTATTCTGAGGTTTTTCTATGCTATATTGATATTTGGTTCTTAACATAGAGCCTCTACATGATTTTGTAACTTTTGTTGTCTTAATGGGTATTTCAAATGTGGTAACTATGATATCACAAATAAATGCTTATGTTGCATGTTAGTCATTGCATATTTCAACTTACCTTTCAGGCATTTAACCCTCTAATCAATCTCCCAAAAAAAATCACCTGGTTTCTTCTTGATTTCAATCATTTCATTCATGTACTGGTGTTATGAGAGACTCTTGTAAAACTCATTTATCAATAATTTTTTCACATCTACAATAGTCTTTGTTAATCCTCGTAACTCTTTACATCTAGGATCATATACCAGTCCAATTCGAGGTCTCTCACTGTGATTTATAACTATGCAATATTTTTTTTCCTCATTTGTGTTCTTCTTTTCTTCCCAAATATTCTCACAGAGAAATAAGTGTTTTTTAGGTTCCTCTGATGCCTCTCCCAAAAATTATCATAACCTGATCGTGGGATCACATCCTTCCATTTTAAACTATGTTGATCTACTGCCTCTGCATGGTGTAGATATTTGATTGTTACTTCCTGAAATTTCCCCCCAATTGATGCTCCTTGATTGGATGTGTGTCCTATTGTTTTTCTTGCACTAAAATTCAGTTTTCTAAACACTGGTGTTCTTTCTGGTGTATTAGTCACACACGGGGTTGTAGGTTCCACACTGACGATAATATGGATTATATTTATTCCTTCTATCCTTGACCTGGGACCTCCTATTTTCCTCTCATATGTTGTGCGTATAATTTCCTTAATATTCTCCACATCTCAGAGATCCTCAACCTCTTCTTCATCACTTTCCAATCCCTCTCTATCAACTATGGATCTCTTCTTGTTATTCATATTATATTGGTAGTGTAATCCACTGTGAATCTTTGAAGATTTTTCCATTATCCTGTTTATCTGGTCTTCCTCCATTTCTCAGCCTCATGTCAGTGCTTCCCCCCTACCCCCGTGCATGCAGGGAAGTTTAGTTGTCTGATTCCATAGTAATGACATGGTTGTCATACAGTACAATATTGATTGGGGTATACAACAATTTGGTGTACCTACCTTTGGGTCCTTTTAGAAAATCTTTCTCTACTGCGATGTAATAATTTTTGGTATCTACTGCAAATTCATTGATAAACCCTGCAACAATATTGTCTAACTAGAAATCTACTAGGTGCATAAATTTGTTATCAACTTGTTGTAACTACGTGTTCTCCACAAAATTCCACTCCAGATGTCTAATTCTATTTGTAGAGTGGTTTTACTTTAACCTCAATAACCACTCCTGCAACAAATGCAGGCAATCACTTAAAAATACCTCATGCGGGTCGATAAAAATGTATTTGTCGAGATATTTACACGGTGTTAGCGTAGGGTTTTTGTTTTCCTTCTGCACAGACTCGAGTTCCTTCATTTTCAACCATATTTCAATATCCCCCTTTGTTCGATTCCATGGCCGTAACGTTCCCTTATATACTCTCATCTTCAACGCCTTTCTTTCATGAATCCCATCCACTCAATCTTATGCAATTCCAGATGGAAACAGAACCATTTGTTTGTTATATATCTAACTTCTTACTTCTTCTTGGGTTGACCCAGGTTCAAATCTGAACAGGTTTCCAACAAAACCCTCTAAAACTATTGGCCCTCCTGGTAAACCAAAAAGGCAGCATTGTGCATAATAGAGTGTATGTTGCAGTCTCACCTGAGAGAGATTTATGGGCGACTGCAATACCCAGGTGTTTGCAATCTAGGAATGAGTAACGATCTAGGAGTGTATTCTATATTTCTTTATGCCTTAACATTGTTATTGAATCAAGTATTTCTAATATTCATTCATCTTTAGCCTTATGCATGCAGGCTAATACATCTAGTTAAGCAATCATTCATAAGATAATCATTCACAAAAATAAAACAATAATGAAACATCACACATAACAAATTGTTTATCATGGTTTACTCCCTCCTAGGTATACATCGACAAAGATTTGGCTTCTCTTCTCTTTTATTTAATCTGTTGTAAATTATGGCACTGCATGCATTACATATTCAATCATACAATTATGATGAAGTTAAGGGACCTCTGTGAGGGGGAATGGATCATAACAGGCTCCTCAGCTTGTCATATAACCCTAAAAATCTTACGTATTCAACTCTTCTACAACCTTATTACAATTGACCTTCTTACAAGGTGAAACAATTATCGACCACTATTAACTATAACAACAACTAATCAATCATGACCTAGACCTCATAGGTTCTTATTTATATTATTTTTCAGGCTTATAGTCATTACAATCCTTAAAAAAAAACCTAACCATATCATGGTTAGGCTTGCCTACCTCCTTGGCATGTGGATTTTCCTCATGCATGATGTTTTTCCTTCTTTTTCTATATGTTTCTTTCCTTCCACTTGTTGTGCATGATAAAAAATTAGGTATTCCTTTCCAAAAATAGGTCTTTCCTCAAAATAGGCTTGTGAACAACAAAGTAAATAGTTTATTACTTACCTAAATGTATAGAATTTCAGTAGGTTAAGGTGGGGCATCGACACCCAGTAGTGATGTTCCATCCCCTACCAATTCTAGAATGGAAATGGGAAACCATCTTCATGGATTTCATCAAAGGATTTCCTAAATCAACCAAGAGGAGTGACATTATTATGGTAGTTGTGGAAAAGATGAGCAAGGTTTCTCACTTTATCCCCATGAATTCAACCTACAAGGAAATAGATATTGCCAATATTTGCATGAAATAAATATTTAGACTGCATGGTATGCCTAAGGAAATCATATGAGACAAATATACAAAATTTACTTTTAATTTTGGAAATATTAATTTATTTGTTTTGAAACTAAATTTCTATTCAGTACATTCTATCACGCTTAAAATGACTAGAAGACAGAGAGGGTAAATGAATTGTTAGAAGACATGTTAAGGATGCATATTATGAATCAACCAAAGAAGTGGGAAGACTACCTACCACTGGTAGAATTTGCTTATAACAATGGCTATGAAGAGTCATTTAACTTCTTTCTCGAGTTTGATTTTATTTTAAATCATTTTAATTCATTTAACATTTTAACTATTCCCTTAATTAAACTTAGACTTGAACTTAGTCTAGACTTAGGATTAAACTCTTGTTAGGCTTCTAGGTTTTTAATTTACTAATTAAATAATTATTTTACTCTAACAAGGTCTAAACATTTCAATGTTTTATATGAAACCTATATTTATTGAATTAGGTTTTAATTATGTGACATTACCTTTAAGACACACCTTCATGCTCCAAGGGTACCACTCTCCTTAGACTCGTATTGGAATTTTTTCCGACCCTTGGAGTCAACAATCCACTCAGTCGACCTTGTGAGAGACTAAGGGATTCTAAGGAATAAGGACTCTAGCTTATGGTGTTCCCTTTAGAATCTTTGTGAGTGATTGTCTCAGTCCTCTCTCACGACATTGTGGACCTCTTGAACTAGGTAATCATTAACCTACAATTCATACCATGGCAATAGTTCTAGTAGGTTGTGACAGGGACATCGCCACACCTCTCCTTCAACTTTCTGGTTTCTCTACATGACCCCTTTACTCTTTATGAAATTCAAATTATAAAGCATCATCAAGCCTTCATCCACTCACAAAAATAGTGTCAATAATCGATATACATAAATCATTCTATAATCAATCATATATAAACTATGCATAAAATCAAATATTCAAACAAAATGCAATCCACTCTCTCACTCAATCCACAGTTGAAGGAATTCCATTGATGCCATCAACATCCATAACCTGTCATGTGTATTGCACACTCAAGAAAACTAGTCAATAACATCTTCCAATACATATACATCAAAATAACAATAAGTCACAACACATCATTATCATCATATATAATCCATAATCAAAACAAAATCATAAGGTACCATAACTGGATCACTTCTACGTAATTGTACTCAAAGAATAAGTCAATAAAAGTGTGCTCAGTGGAGTGGGATGTTACAACCACATAAGACTTATATTCAATATTTAACAATTTTCCTTCCCTTAAAAAATAAGTAGCATTAAATTTTTCACTATCAACAAAGGTACTATAAGAAATATATGAATATCCTATAATAAATTCACAATCACTTCTAACATACGATCCAAATTGAGAATTGTAAATTAACATAATTAATCTTAAACAATAGCTCAAGATTTTATTCATAAATAATTTCATTACAAGGAGCCTTGAAAACATATTAAAGAGTTTACCTACTAGTGTAATGTTTAATAATTATTTAACATAATTACAATGGTTCTTTTCTATGGATTCATTAGTATATCCTTTATGTCCAAATAAATCATCTAAAATCAATACTTGACAGTCACAAGAAGTCGCTTTTCTAAGGTAGTTAAGATATTAATATCAAGGAAGTCAACCAAATTGTTTCCAAATTTAAAATAGCCTTAGTCTAAGGACTTNAATACCTCATGCAGGTCGATAAAAATGTA
The DNA here is from genome assembly GCA_000966675.3 of Picea glauca. Classification (NCBI taxonomy): domain Eukaryota; kingdom Viridiplantae; phylum Streptophyta; class Pinopsida; order Pinales; family Pinaceae; genus Picea; species Picea glauca. The sequence goes on along the minus strand of JZKD02S2077057.1, from coordinate 44,376 downwards.
TTTGTCGAGATATTTACATAGTGTTAGCGTATGGTTTTTATTTTCCTTCTGCACAGAATCGAGTTCCTTCGTTTTCAACCATATTTCAATATCCCCCTTTGTTCGATTCCATGGCCGTAACATTCCCTTATATACTCTCATCTTCAATGCCTTTCTTTCATGAATCCCATCCACTCAATCTTATGCAATTCCAGATGGCAACAGAACCATTTGTTTGTTATATATCTAACTTCTTACTTCTTCTTGGGTTGACCCAGGTTCCAATCTGAACAGGTTTCCAACAAAACCCTCTAAAACTATTGGCCCTCCTGGTAAACCAAAAAGGCAGCATTGTGCATAATAGAGTGTATGTTGCAGTCTCACCTGAGAGAGCTTTATGGGCGACTGCAATACCCAGGTGTTTGCAATATAGGAATGAGTAACGATCTAGGAGTGTATTCTATATTTCTTTATGCCTTAACATTGTTATTGAATCAAGTATTTCTAATATTCATTCATCTTTAGCCTTATGCATGCAGGTTAATACATCTAGTTAAGAAATCATTCATAAGATAATCATTCACAAAAATAAAACAATAATGAAACATCACACATAACAAATTGTTTATCATGGTTTACTCCCTCCTAGGTATACATCGACAAAGATTTGGCTTCTCTTCTCTTTTATTTAATCTGTTGTAAATTATGGCACTGCATGCATTACATATTCAATCATACAATTATGATGAAGTTAAGGGACCTCTGTGAGGGGGAATGGATCATAACAGGCTCCTCAGCTTGTCATATAACCCTAAAAATCTTACGTATTCAACTCTTCTACAACCTTATTACAATTGACCTTCTTACAAGGTGAAACAATTATCGACCACTATTAACTATAACAACAACTAATCAATCATGACCTAGACCTCATAGGTTCTTATTTATATTATTTTTCAGGCTTATAGTCATTACAATCCTTAAAAAAAAACCTAACCATATCATGGTTAGGCTTGCCTACCTCCTTGGCATGTGGATTTTCCTCATGCATGATGTTTTTCCTTCTTTTTCTATATGTTTCTTTCCTTCCACTTGTTGTGCATGATAAAAAATTAGGTATTCCTTTCCAAAAATAGGTCTTTCCTCAAAATAGGCTTGTGAACAACAAAGTAAATAGTTTATTACTTACCTAAATGTATAGAATTTCAGTAGGTTAAGGTGGGGCATCGACACCCAGTAGTGATGTTCCATCCCCTACCAATTCTAGAATGGAAATGGGAAACCATCTTCATGGATTTCATCAAAGGATTTCCTAAATCAACCAAGAGGAGTGACATTATTATGGTAGTTGTGGAAAAGATGAGCAAGGTTTCTCACTTTATCCCCATGAATTCAACCTACAAGGAAATAGATATTGCCAATATTTGCATGAAATAAATATTTAGACTGCATGGTATGCCTAAGGAAATCATATGAGACAAATATACAAAATTTACTTTTAATTTTGGAAATATTAATTTATTTGTTTTGAAACTAAATTTCTATTCAGTACATTCTATCACGCTTAAAATGACTAGAAGACAGAGAGGGTAAATGAATTGTTAGAAGACATGTTAAGGATGCATATTATGAATCAACCAAAGAAGTGGGAAGACTACCTACCACTGGTAGAATTTGCTTATAACAATGGCTATGAAGAGTCATTTAACTTCTTTCTCGAGTTTGATTTTATTTTAAATCATTTTAATTCATTTAACATTTTAACTATTCCCTTAATTAAACTTAGACTTGAACTTAGTCTAGACTTAGGATTAAACTCTTGTTAGGCTTCTAGGTTTTTAATTTACTAATTAAATAATTATTTTACTCTAACAAGGTCTAAACATTTCAATGTTTTATATGAAACCTATATTTATTGAATTAGGTTTTAATTATGTGACATTACCTTTAAGACACACCTTCATGCTCCAAGGGTACCACTCTCCTTAGACTCGTATTGGAATTTTTTCCGACCCTTGGAGTCAACAATCCACTCAGTCGACCTTGTGAGAGACTAAGGGATTCTAAGGAATAAGGACTCTAGCTTATGGTGTTCCCTTTAGAATCTTTGTGAGTGATTGTCTCAGTCCTCTCTCACGACATTGTGGACCTCTTGAACTAGGTAATCATTAACCTACAATTCATACCATGGCAATAGTTCTAGTAGGTTGTGACAGGGACATCGCCACACCTCTCCTTCAACTTTCTGGTTTCTCTACATGACCCCTTTACTCTTTATGAAATTCAAATTATAAAGCATCATCAAGCCTTCATCCACTCACAAAAATAGTGTCAATAATCGATATACATAAATCATTCTATAATCAATCATATATAAACTATGCATAAAATCAAATATTCAAACAAAATGCAATCCACTCTCTCACTCAATCCACAGTTGAAGGAATTCCATTGATGCCATCAACATCCATAACCTGTCATGTGTATTGCACACTCAAGAAAACTAGTCAATAACATCTTCCAATACATATACATCAAAATAACAATAAGTCACAACACATCATTATCATCATATATAATCCATAATCAAAACAAAATCATAAGGTACCATAACTGGATCACTTCTACGTAATTGTACTCAAAGAATAAGTCAATAAAAGTGTGCTCAGTGGAGTGGGATGTTACAACCACATAAGACTTATATTCAATATTTAACAATTTTCCTTCCCTTAAAAAATAAGTAGCATTAAATTTTTCACTATCAACAAAGGTACTATAAGAAATATATGAATATCCTATAATAAATTCACAATCACTTCTAACATACGATCCAAATTGAGAATTGTAAATTAACATAATTAATCTTAAACAATAGCTCAAGATTTTATTCATAAATAATTTCATTACAAGGAGCCTTGAAAACATATTAAAGAGTTTACCTACTAGTGTAATGTTTAATAATTATTTAACATAATTACAATGGTTCTTTTCTATGGATTCATTAGTATATCCTTTATGTCCAAATAAATCATCTAAAATCAATACTTGACAGTCACAAGAAGTCGCTTTTCTAAGGTAGTTAAGATATTAATATCAAGGAAGTCAACCAAATTGTTTCCAAATTTAAAATAGCCTTAGTCTAAGGACTTTTGTTCTATAACCAGTAGTCTATTTCTTAACTTCAACTAATAGTCTCCTATAGTAGAAGGAAATCCAATTATCATCCTAGAGGAATTGATCCATCATGATTATAGTATGAGTAATAAATAAGGTGACTATCCCATAGTCATTCCTTGGAAGAACATACTCATTCTAACAATGATAGTACAATGATCTTAATTTATAACAAATAATAAAAATGTTGTACCCTTGAATGAGCGAAATGCATAAGTAACAGATCGATACAAAATAAGTTGCAACACTGAAATTTATGTAAGGACTTGGGTTTAGAACAATTAACAACTAGTAGTCAGTACAAATTAAATTTGGAATGGATATTCTTGCAAGGATCTGAGGTGGAACCCAGATTAACTCACGCAAAATTTTATTAGCTCATGGTACATGATTATCCACGAGTGTAGAGAGAATTAAATAATCCAATTGGATTTCAATTTAACTACCGCATCACCACATGTTTTGATTTCCATAATGCAAGATAATAAAAACAAATCAAAACGAGTTAAAGTTCAGTATACGTATAAATATACAGAGACTAAGTGTGTTCTCTATTGTTAGGGTCCTAACCTGCACATAGGTAGATCAATATATTTTGATGTAATAAAGGTCAATATTAATAAGGCCTTTCAATAAAATAGAATAAGGCAGATGTAAGAAGACCTAATAGAAGCTTCTGCTTCTAGAAGGATGTTCCTCTAGATGCTTCTCTTGATAGACATATTTAGTATAAATAAGGGTCGAGGGTATGAAAACCCTAGCTTGGAGATTATTGTAACAGAGCGCTACTCGACTGGAGGTTTCCCCCTCGAAGAGACCCCTGAAAATTTCTTTCTGAATAAAAGTGCTATTTTTTTTGTTGTTCTTATATCGTTTCTGTGTTATTGTGGAGATTATGTTGGTTATATTACTGTTATTCTGCCATTTCTAGCATTTTACTTATGTTCTGCATATCTTTTATATTTGGTATCTTGCAAGTGGTATCAAAGCACTTTCCTTGGCAGAAATTGTGGGAATTTTTTTTCCAGGGTAGAGATGTATTCCGACATCTTTAAGCCACAAATATCTGTCCTTACGCGCATAAACCCACAGTTGAGGGATTCATACATGCAGGAAATACAAGTGGTTCTTAAGCGCACANAATCATTCATAAGATAATCATTCACAAAAATAAAACAATAATGAAACATCACACATAACAAATTGTTTATCATGGTTTACTCCCTCCTAGGTATACATCGACAAAGATTTGGCTTCTCTTCTCTTTTATTTAATCTGTTGTAAATTATGGCACTGCATGCATTACATATTCAATCATACAATTATGATGAAGTTAAGGGACCTCTGTGAGGGGGAATGGATCATAACAGGCTCCTCAGCTTGTCATATAACCCTAAAAATCTTACGTATTCAACTCTTCTACAACCTTATTACAATTGACCTTCTTACAAGGTGAAACAATTATCGACCACTATTAACTATAACAACAACTAATCAATCATGACCTAGACCTCATAGGTTCTTATTTATATTATTTTTCAGGCTTATAGTCATTACAATCCTTAAAAAAAAACCTAACCATATCATGGTTAGGCTTGCCTACCTCCTTGGCATGTGGATTTTCCTCATGCATGATGTTTTTCCTTCTTTTTCTATATGTTTCTTTCCTTCCACTTGTTGTGCATGATAAAAAATTAGGTATTCCTTTCCAAAAATAGGTCTTTCCTCAAAATAGGCTTGTGAACAACAAAGTAAATAGTTTATTACTTACCTAAATGTATAGAATTTCAGTAGGTTAAGGTGGGGCATCGACACCCAGTAGTGATGTTCCATCCCCTACCAATTCTAGAATGGAAATGGGAAACCATCTTCATGGATTTCATCAAAGGATTTCCTAAATCAACCAAGAGGAGTGACATTATTATGGTAGTTGTGGAAAAGATGAGCAAGGTTTCTCACTTTATCCCCATGAATTCAACCTACAAGGAAATAGATATTGCCAATATTTGCATGAAATAAATATTTAGACTGCATGGTATGCCTAAGGAAATCATATGAGACAAATATACAAAATTTACTTTTAATTTTGGAAATATTAATTTATTTGTTTTGAAACTAAATTTCTATTCAGTACATTCTATCACGCTTAAAATGACTAGAAGACAGAGAGGGTAAATGAATTGTTAGAAGACATGTTAAGGATGCATATTATGAATCAACCAAAGAAGTGGGAAGACTACCTACCACTGGTAGAATTTGCTTATAACAATGGCTATGAAGAGTCATTTAACTTCTTTCTCGAGTTTGATTTTATTTTAAATCATTTTAATTCATTTAACATTTTAACTATTCCCTTAATTAAACTTAGACTTGAACTTAGTCTAGACTTAGGATTAAACTCTTGTTAGGCTTCTAGGTTTTTAATTTACTAATTAAATAATTATTTTACTCTAACAAGGTCTAAACATTTCAATGTTTTATATGAAACCTATATTTATTGAATTAGGTTTTAATTATGTGACATTACCTTTAAGACACACCTTCATGCTCCAAGGGTACCACTCTCCTTAGACTCGTATTGGAATTTTTTCCGACCCTTGGAGTCAACAATCCACTCAGTCGACCTTGTGAGAGACTAAGGGATTCTAAGGAATAAGGACTCTAGCTTATGGTGTTCCCTTTAGAATCTTTGTGAGTGATTGTCTCAGTCCTCTCTCACGACATTGTGGACCTCTTGAACTAGGTAATCATTAACCTACAATTCATACCATGGCAATAGTTCTAGTAGGTTGTGACAGGGACATCGCCACACCTCTCCTTCAACTTTCTGGTTTCTCTACATGACCCCTTTACTCTTTATGAAATTCAAATTATAAAGCATCATCAAGCCTTCATCCACTCACAAAAATAGTGTCAATAATCGATATACATAAATCATTCTATAATCAATCATATATAAACTATGCATAAAATCAAATATTCAAACAAAATGCAATCCACTCTCTCACTCAATCCACAGTTGAAGGAATTCCATTGATGCCATCAACATCCATAACCTGTCATGTGTATTGCACACTCAAGAAAACTAGTCAATAACATCTTCCAATACATATACATCAAAATAACAATAAGTCACAACACATCATTATCATCATATATAATCCATAATCAAAACAAAATCATAAGGTACCATAACTGGATCACTTCTACGTAATTGTACTCAAAGAATAAGTCAATAAAAGTGTGCTCAGTGGAGTGGGATGTTACAACCACATAAGACTTATATTCAATATTTAACAATTTTCCTTCCCTTAAAAAATAAGTAGCATTAAATTTTTCACTATCAACAAAGGTACTATAAGAAATATATGAATATCCTATAATAAATTCACAATCACTTCTAACATACGATCCAAATTGAGAATTGTAAATTAACATAATTAATCTTAAACAATAGCTCAAGATTTTATTCATAAATAATTTCATTACAAGGAGCCTTGAAAACATATTAAAGAGTTTACCTACTAGTGTAATGTTTAATAATTATTTAACATAATTACAATGGTTCTTTTCTATGGATTCATTAGTATATCCTTTATGTCCAAATAAATCATCTAAAATCAATACTTGACAGTCACAAGAAGTCGCTTTTCTAAGGTAGTTAAGATATTAATATCAAGGAAGTCAACCAAATTGTTTCCAAATTTAAAATAGCCTTAGTCTAAGGACTTGTGTTCTATAACCAGTAGTCTATTTCTTAACTTCAACTAACAGTCTCCTATAGTAGAAGGAAATTCAATTATCATCCTAGAGGAATTGATCCATCATGATTATAGTATGAGTAATAAATAAGGTGACTATCCCATAGTCATTCCTTGGAAGAACATACGCATTCTAACAATGATAGTACAATGATCTTAATTTATAACAAATAATAAAAATGTTGTACCCTTGAATGAGCGAAATGCATAAGTAACAGATCGATACATAATAAGTTGCAACACTGAAATTTGTGTAAGGACTTGGGTTTAGAACAATTAACAACTAGTAGTCAGTACAAATTAAATTTGGAATGGATATTCTTGCAAGGATCCGAGGTGGAACCCAGATTAACTCACGCAAAGTTTTAATAGCTCATGGTACACGATTATCCACGGGTGTAGAGAGAATTAAATAATCCAATTGGATTTCAATTTAACTACCACATCACCACATGTTTTGATTTCCATAATGCAAGATAATAAAAACAAATCAAAACGAGTTAAAGTTCAGTATACGTATAAATATACATAGACTAAGTGTGTTCTCTACTGTTAGGGTCCTAACCCGCACATAGGTAGATCAATATATTTGGATGTAATAAAGGTCAATATTAATAAGGCCTTTCAATAAAATAGAATAAGGCATATGTAAGAAGACCTAATAGAAGCTTCTGCTTCTAGAAGGATCTTCCTCTANCAGGGTAGAGATGTATTCCGACATCTTTAAGCCACAAATATCTGTCCTTACGCGCATAAACCCACAGTTGAGGGATTCATACATGCAGGAAATACAAGTGGTTCTTAAGCGCACATCTGTTGGCCACCCTTATAACCCCTGTTTGTACCCCTTCAAGTGGTAGTGCATCAGACAACACATGTGTATGGATCAGCCTAGATTTCCTGAATCCCTCTTTAGATAAACCTATTGGTCACCAAACTGCTATAGTGTCACCGAGAACAACACTCAGGAAGATACTCTCTAGTACCTGGGTAGTTGGGTAGTACGGCTAAGGGTACAGTCTATCCTCCTTAGTTATTTCCCTGAGATATTGGCATGAGTACTACTATTGGACCCCACATGTATATCAGAGAGCTATAGCACAGGGAAAACCCTTGTTTGTAGAACCCTTGAATACCTAACCCTTGGGGGACAAAAACATAAACAAATTAAAATAAACAAGATCTATTTCCATGCAACTGTGTTTGGGTTGCCAAGTAAATACACATTTCTTTCTAGTTAAGCATTTGGGGATTTCATCACTGCAGTATTCTTCAGACTAGAGTATAACTCTGTAGGTGTTTAAAAAAAAAAAAGGTCTAGAATTTTTTTCACCATTATTTGAAACCTATTCCATCGGATTCATCTCCTCTCCCTTATCACATTCATCCATATCATTTTTTGGAAAAAATTTTGACCCTGCCTGCCCCTTTTTAGTTCACCCATCCTCATGGCCCATACCCGTAGCCAAGATCTAGAAGCTCGCTTCAAGACCTTGCAATTTTGTTTCCTCGAGACCCAAAAAGAAGTGAAACAACTAAATGCTATTGTTGCCTCCATTGATTTATCCATCAATACAACCATAAATACAACCATGCAGTCCTCAGTGGAGGAAGTCAAACAAGAACTGACCACCCATCTTGAATCTGTCTTTGCATTACTCTGCACCAAACTAAAGATCCCTATAGATGACCCTTTCTCTGAAGCACCTCCAAAGACCAAAGGCGAACATTCTTCCCATTCCCATACCTTTCAGACCCATCACTTTCAATGTGACCTACACCTTCCACGGGTGGATGTTACCAAATTTGATGGCTCAGACCCCATTAGTTGGCTAACCCAAATGGAATATTATTTCTCTTTATATGGTATTATAGATGACTTGGCCAAACTCCGGTATGGTGTTCTCCATCTAGATCAAGAACGTTGGCAATGGTGTCAATGGAGAAAATGTTCCCGTCAAGGGTATATTGCTTGGACCCAATTTGTGACTGAGCTTTATGAATGCTTTGACATGGAAACCAACCATTTGGATCATTTGACAAAGTTGAAACAATCAGGAATAGTAGAAGACTTCATAGCTTCCTTTGAGTGCCTAGATTTTCGAACAGAGGGAATGACTGATGCTTTCTTTCGAGAGTGTTTTATCAGTGGCCTCAAGGAGGAGATTCAGGTCCATGTCCTCATGGATCGACCCTCAAGTTGGGTGGAGACTACTAAAATAGATAAATAAGAACAACATGTTGTATGCTCTCAAAACTGAAAACCTTCCTTTATCCCTCACCCTAAACCCATAACTCCCACTACTCCCTCTGCCCCATTAAAGATCCAAAAATTGACCAAGGATGAAATGGATGAATGCCAACTCAAAGGACTTTGTTATAATTGTGATGACAAATAATTTCCAGGCCACAAGTGTAAGGAACAAAAGATTTTTATGGCCATCTCTGAGGATATTTTGGAAGAGGATGTTGAAACTCTCCTTGAGTCTGAGTCACCTGGACTCATTGACATAACCCCTCCCTCAGACCCTCCCGAAGTAGAACCTGTCATTTTCCTCAATGCTCTCACTGTCTTCTCCACTCCCCAAACCCTCAAGTTAATCAGTTACATAAAGCATAAGAATGTCATCATTCTGGTTGATAGTGGAAGCACCCATAATTTTATTCATCGCCACGTTGCCCAAGAAACTCATTGCTACATCCATGCTGTCAACAATTTCCAAATCATGATTGCCAATGGTGGTTCCATGAAATGTGGAGGGCACTGTGAAAATGTGTGTCTCCAAATCGGTGACTACCACCTAAACTCCCATATGTTTGCTATCGACATGGGTGGTTGTGACATTGTGTTGGGTGAAGACTAGCTAAGAACTTTGGGTCCCTTTCTCATGGATTTTAAGGCATTAACAATGAAATTCGAACAGGAAGGCCACCAATATAAATTCCAAGGAATCACTGTTGGTTCACCTGAGGTCATTATCTCCCATCACATGGAAAAGTTGCTCAAAAAAGGTCATTCTGGTGTCATTGCCCAACTCCATGCCATACAAGCAACAGAGAGACCCCTGATGCCACATGACCTCCAAGCCCTCCTTTCTAAACATCAAATGGTATTTTCCACTCCCCAAGGACTCCCTCCTTCCCATAGTGTTCATTATCATTCCATTCCCCTTATACCCAAAATCCTTCCTCCCAATATTCGTCCATATTGCCACCCCTTTTCACAAAAAAATGAAATTGAGAAAATGGTCTAGGAACTCCTTAATGCAGGCATTATCCACCCTAGTACAATCCCTTACTTTTCTCCTATAGTCATGGTCCTAAAGAAAGAAGGTTCTTGGAGAATGTGTCCTAACTTCTATGCCCTCAACAAATTGACCATTAAAGATAAACTTCCCATTCCTGTCATTGATGACCTCCTGGATGAATTGAGTGGTGCCCAATTCTTTACTAAACTTGATCTTCGCTCGAGCTATCACTAGATATGTATGAAAGAGGCAGAGATTCCCAAGATGTCCTTTCAAACTCATGAGGGCCACTATGAGTTTTTGGTCATGCCCTTTGGCTTGTGTAATGCCCCTTCCACCTTCCAAAGTCGGATGAATCATGTCTTTCATCCCTTTCTCAATCATTTTCTCTTAGTTTTCTTTGATGATATCCTCATCTATAGAAAAACCTAGATAGATCATCTTACTCATGTGGATCAAGTTCTCCATTTACTCTCTCAGCACCAACTTTTCCTGAAATAGTCTATATGTGTTTTTGGTGACTCAGAATTAGAATACTTGGGTCATCTGGTTCGCAAGGATGGAATCACGGTGGATCTGAAAGATATTAAAGCTATGCAAGACTGGCCACAGCCAAAGAATCTCAAAATCTTGCGTTGATTTCTGGGATTAACGAGGTATTATTGCAAGTTTTTTAAGAACTACGAAAAGATTGCAACACCTTTCACTGCTCTCCTAAAAAAGAACTCTTTCACTTGGACTCCAACCATTGCTCAAGATTTTCAAACCTTGAAGACGACCATGTGAACCACTTCGGTTCTGGCCCTTCCTGATTTTACAAAGACATTTTTGTTGGAATGTGATGCCTTAGGGAAAGGAATTGGCACTATCCTTATGCAAGAGGGTCGAACTTTGGCCTTCACCAACAAGAAACTGTCTAAAAGGAATCTAGGAAAACCCATTTATGAAAAGGAAATGTTGGCTATTTGGCATGCCATTGATCTATGGCACCCTTATCTCTTTGGGCAATGCTTCCAAATTAAGACCGACCATCAAAGCCTCAAGTACTTTCTGGAACAACACATATCCTCCCCAGAGAAACAAAAATGGGTGACTAATCTCTTTAGATATGATTATGAGATCATTTACAAGAAGGGAAATTATAATGTAGTGGCGGATGCACTGTCCCAAAAATATGAAGAAGAAGGATCCCTTTTTTCTCTTTCCTTCGTTATACCTGATTGGCTCCAAGATGTGCGCTAGGAATGGCTTCAAGATCCCAAAAGTTCGCATCTGATCCATCAATTGAAGACCAATGCTCTGGCTCCCCCAGGGTGCTCTTGGCTCTAAGATGAGCTTCGATACAAAGGCCATTTGTATTTATGTAAACAATCAAATCTTAAATCCATGGTACTTTCTGAGCTTCATGATACACCCACAGCGGGGCACTCAGGGTTCACCAAAACCTATGACAGGGTCAAACGTTCTTTTTTCTGGGATGGTATGAAATAGGACATCTGTTATTTTGTCATTGAATGTAAGGTGTGTCAATGAAACAAGGGAGAAACAGTCAAATCTCTGAGAAAACTACAACTGCTTCCGATTCCACCTGCTATTTGGAAGGATATCTCTATGGAATTTATTACCGGCTTACCCAAATTGGGGAATAAATCAGTCATAATGGTGGTTTTGGATCACCTTTCCAAGTATGCTCATTTCTGCGCTCTTCAACACCCATTTACTGCATCCACAATGGCTCAAATATTCATGGACCAGGCCTTCAAGCTTCATGGCATGCCACACTCCATTGTTTTTTATCATGACCCAACTTTCACAAGAAATTTTTGGTAAGAAATGTTTAAGCTACANCAGGGTAGAGATGTATTCCGACATCTTTAAGCCACAAATATCTGTCCTTACGCGCATAAACCCACAGTTGAGGGATTCATACATGCAGGAAATACAAGTGGTTCTTAAGCGCACATCTGTTGGCCACCCTTATAACCCCTGTTTGTACCCCTTCAAGTGGTAGTGCATCAGACAACACATGTGTATGGATCAGCCTAGATTTCCTGAATCCCTCTTTAGATAAACCTATTGGTCACCAAACTGCTATAGTGTCACCGAGAACAACACTCAGGAAGATACTCTCTAGTACCTGGGTAGTTGGGTAGTACGGCTAAGGGTACAGTCTATCCTCCTTAGTTATTTCCCTGAGATATTGGCATGAGTACTACTATTGGACCCCACATGTATATCAGAGAGCTATAGCACAGGGAAAACCCTTGTTTGTAGAACCCTTGAATACCTAACCCTTGGGGGACAAAAACATAAACAAATTAAAATAAACAAGATCTATTTCCATGCAACTGTGTTTGGGTTGCCAAGTAAATACACATTTCTTTCTAGTTAATCATTTGGGGATTTCATCACTGCAGTATTCTTCAGACTAGAGTATAACTCTGTAGGTGTTTAAAAAAAAAAAAAGGTCTAGAATTTTTTTCACCATTATTTGAAACCTATTCCATCGGATTCATCTCCTCTCCCTTATCACATTCATCCATATCATTTTTTGGAAAAAAAATTGACCCTGCCCGCCCCTTTTTAGTTCGCCCATCCTCATGGCCCATACCCGTAGCCAAGATCTAGAAGCTCTCTTCAAGACCTTGCAATTTGGTTTCCTCGAGACCCAAAAAGAAGTGAAACAACTAAGTGCTATTGTTGGCTCCACTGATTTATCCATCAATACAACCATAAATACAACCATGCAGTCCTCAGTGGAGGAATTCAAACAAGAACTGACCACCCAACTTGAATCTATCTTTGCATTACTCTGCACCAAACTAAAGATCCCTATAGATGACCCTTTCTCTGAAGCACCTCCAAAGACCAAAGGCGAACATTCCTCCCATTCCCATACCTTTCAGCCCCATCACTTTCAATGTGACCTACACCTTCCACGGGTGGATGTTACCAAATTTGATGGCTCAAACCCCATTAGTTGGGTAACCCAAATGGAATATTATTTCTCTTTATACGATATTACAGATGACTTGGCTAAACTTCGGTATGGTGTTCTCCATCTAGATCAAGAACGTTGGCAATGGTGGCAATGGAGAAAATGTTCTCGTCAAGGGTATATTGCTTGGACCCAATTTGTGACTGAGCTTTATGAATGCTTTGACATGGACACCAACCATTTGGATCATTTGACAAAGTTGAAACAATCAGGAATAGTAGAAGACTTCATAGCATCCTTTGAGTGCCTAGATTTTCGAACAGAGGGCATGACTGAAGCTTTCTTTCGAGAGTGTTTTATCAGTGGCCTCAAGGAGGAGATTCAGGTCCATGTCCTCATGGCTCGACCCTGAAGTTGGGTGGAGACTACTAAAATAGCTAAAGAAGAACAACATGTTGTATGCTCTCAAAACTGAAAACCTTCCTTTATCCCTCACCCTAAACCCATAACTCCCACTACTCCCTCTGCCCCATTAAAGATCCAAAAATTGACCAAGGATGAAATGGATGAATGCCAACTCAAAGGCCTTTGTTATAATTGTGATGACAAATAATTCCCAGGACACAAGTGTAAGGAACAAAAGATTTTTATGGCCATCTCTGAGGATATTTCGGAAGAGGATGTTGAAACTCTCCTTGTGTCTGAGTCACCTGGAATCATTGACATAACCCCTCCCTCAGACCCTCCCGAAGTAGAACCCATCATTTTCCTCAATGCTCTCACTGGCTTCTCCGCTCCCCAAACCCTCAAGTTAATCAGTTACATAAACCATAAGAATGTCATCATTCTAGTTGATAGTGGAAGCACCCATAATTTTATTCATCGCCACATTGCCCAAGAAACTCATTGCTACATCCATGCTGTCAACAATTTCCAAATCATGATTGCCAATAGTGGTTCCATGAAATGTGGAGGGCTCTGTGAAAATGTGTGTCTCCAAATCGGTGACTACCACCTAAACTCCCATATGTTTGCTATTGAAATGGGTGGTTGTGACATTGTGTTGGGTGCAGACTAGCTAAGAACTTTGGGTCCCTTTCTCATGGATTTTAAGGCATTAACAATGCAATTCGACCAGGAAGTCCACCAATATAAATTCCAAGGAATCACTGTTGGTTCACCTAAGGTCATTAGCTCCCATCACATGGAAAATTTGCTCGAAAAAGGTCATTCTGGTGTCATTGCCCAACTCCATGCCATACAAGCAACAGAGAGACCCCTGGTGCCACATGACCTCCAAGCCCTCCTTTCTAAACATCAAATGGTATTTTCCACTCCCCAAGGACTCCCTCCTTCCCATAGTGTTCATGATCATTCCATTCCCCTTATACCCAAAATCCTTCCTCCCAATATTCGTCCATATTGCCACCCCTTTTCACAAAAAAATGAAATTGAGAAAATGGTCCAGGAACTCCTTAATGAAGGCATTATCCACCCTAGCAGAAGCCCTTACTTTTCTCCTATAGTCATGGTCCTAAAGAAAGAAGGTTCTTGGAGAATGTGTCCTAACTTCTGTGTCCTCAACAAATTGACCATTAAAGACAAACTTCCCATTCCTATCATTGATGACCTCCTGGATGAATTGAGTGGTGCCCAATTCTTTACTAAACTTGATCTTCGCTCGAGCTATCACTAAATATGTATGAAAGAGGCAGAGATTCCCAAGATGTCCTTTCAAACTCATGAGGGCCACTATGAGTTTTTGGTCATGCCCTTTGGCTTGTGTAATGCCCCCTCCACCTTCCAAAGTCGGATGAATCATGTCTTTCATCCCTTTCTCCATCATTTTCTCTTAGTTTTCTTTGATGATATCCTCATCTATAGAAAAACCTAGATAGACCATCTTACTCATGTGGATCAAGTTCTCCATCTACTCTCTCATCACCAACTTTTCTTGAAATAGTCTATATGTGTTTTTGGTGACTCAGAATTAGAATACTTGGGTCATCTGGTTCGCAAGGATGGAATCACGGTGGATCTGAAAGATATTGAAGCTATGCAAGACTGGCCACATCCAAAGACTCTCAAAATCTTGCGTTGATTTCTGGGCTTAACGAGGTATTATTGCAAGTTTTTTAAGAACTACGAAAAGATTGCAACACCTTTCACTGCTCTCCTAAAAAAGAACTCTTTCACTTGGACTCCAACCATTGCTCAAGATTTTCAAACCTTGAAGACGACCATGTGAACCACTTCGGTTCTGGCCCTTCCTGATTTTACAAAGACATTTTTGTTGGAATGTGATGCCTTAGGGAAAGGAATTGGCACTATCCTTATGCAAGAGGGTCGAACTTTGGCCTTCACCAACAAGAAACTGTCTAAAAGGAATCTAGGAAAACCCATTTATGAAAAGGAAATGTTGGCTATTTGGCATGCCATTGATCTATGGCACCCTTATCTCTTTGGGCAATGCTTCCAAATTAAGACCGACCATCAAAGCCTCAAGTACTTTCTGGAACAACACATATCCTCCCCAGAGAAACAAAAATGGGTGACTAATCTCTTTAGATATGATTATGAGATCATTTACAAGAAGGGAAATTATAATGTAGTGGCGGATGCACTGTCCCAAAAATATGAAGAAGAAGGATCCCTTTTTTCTCTTTCCTTCGTTATACCTGATTGGCTCCAAGATGTGCGCTAGGAATGGCTTCAAGATCCCAAAAGTTCGCATCTGATCCATCAATTGAAGACCAATGCTCTGGCTCCCCCAGGGTGCTCTTGGCTCTAAGATGAGCTTCGATACAAAGGCCATTTGTATTTATGTAAACAATCAAATCTTAAATCCATGGTACTTTCTGAGCTTCATGATACACCCACAGCGGGGCACTCAGGGTTCACCAAAACCTATGACAGGGTCAAACGTTCTTTTTTCTGGGATGGTATGAAATAGGACATCTGTTATTTTGTCATTGAATGTAAGGTGTGTCAATGAAACAAGGGAGAAACAGTCAAATCTCTGAGAAAACTACAACTGCTTCCGATTCCACCTGCTATTTGGAAGGATATCTCTATGGAATTTATTACCGGCTTACCCAAATTGGGGAATAAATCAGTCATAATGGTGGTTTTGGATCACCTTTCCAAGTATGCTCATTTCTGCGCTCTTCAACACCCATTTACTGCATCCACAATGGCTCAAATATTCATGGACCAGGCCTTCAAGCTTCATGGCATGCCACACTCCATTGTTTTTTATCATGACCCAACTTTCACAAGAAATTTTTGGTAAGAAATGTTTAAGCTACAGGGCACCCAATTGCATCTCAGCACAACTTATCATCTGAAAACTGATGGTCAAACAAAAGTTGTCAACAAGTGTTTGGAAACATATCTGAGGTGTTTTTCCTCTGAAAAACAACATTAGTGGGCTCAATGGTTACCCCTAGCCAAATAGTGGTACAACACTTTCTACCATACAACTACACACATGACTCCTTTTGAAGCGGTATATGGACAGAAGCCACCTTCAGTTCTCTCATACTTACCAAGTACCTCGAAGGTCCAAGTGGTTGACCAAACAATTATAGTTCGAGAGGATATTCTTTGTACCCTTATTGAGAACTTGTTCATGGCACTGAATCGCATGAAGCAACAAGTAGATAAAGGTCGCTCTCAATGTCAATTTACAGAAGGGGATCAGGTGTTTCTATGACTACAACCATACAAGAAAANATGTAGTGGCGGATGCACTGTCCCAAAAATATGAAGAAGAAGGATCCCTTTTTTCTCTTTCCTTCGTTAGACCTGATTGGCTCCAAGATGTGCGCTAGGAATGGCTTCAAGATCCCAAAAGTTCGCATATGATCCATCAATTGAAGACCAATGCTCTGGCTCCCCCAGGGTGCTCTTGGCTCTAAGATGAGCTTCGATACAAAGGCCATTTGTATTTATGTAAACAATCAAAGCTTAAATCCATGGTACTTTCTGAGCTTCATGATACACCCACAGCGGGGCACTCATGGTTCACCAAAACCTATGACAGGGTCAAACGTTCTTTTTTCTGGGATGGTATGAAATAGGACATCTGTTATTTTGTCATTGAATGTAAGGTGTGTCAATGCAACAAGGGAGAAACAGTCAAATCTCTGAGCACACTACAACTGCTTCCGATTCCACCTGCTATTTGGAAGGATATCTCTATGAACTTTATTACCGGCTTACCCAAATTGGGGAATAAATCAGTCATAATGGTGGTTTTGGATCACCTTTCCAAGTATGCTCATTTCTGCGCTCTTCAACACCCATTTACTGCATCCACAGTGGCTCAAATATTCATGGACCAGGCCTTCAAGCTTCATGGCATGCCACACTCCATTGTTTTTTATCATGACCCAACTTTCACAAGAAATTTTTGGTAAGAAATGTTTAAGCTACAGGGCACCCAATTGCATCTCAGCACAACTTATCATCTGAAAACTGATGGTCAAACAAAAGTTGTCAACAAGTGTTTGGAAACATATCTGAGGTGTTTTTCCTCTGAAAAACAACATTAGTGGGCTCAATGGTTACCCCTAGCCAAATAGTGGTACAACACTTTCTACCATACAACTACACACATGACTCCTTTTGAAGCGGTATATGGACAGAAGCCACCTTCAGTTCTCTCATACTTACCAAGTACCTCGAAGGTCCAAGTGGTTGACCAAACAATTATAGTTCGAGAGGATATTCTTTGTACCCTTATTGAGAACTTGTTCATGGCACTGAATCGCATGAAGCAACAAGTAGATAAAGGTCGCTCTCAATGTCAATTTACAGAAGGGGATCAGGTGTTTCTATGACTACAACCATACAAGAAAACTTCCCTCAAGGCCAAGCATTTTCAGAAGCTAGCACCAAAATTTTATGGTCCTTATACAGTTCTCAAGCATGTGGGACAAGTTGCATTTCAATTATCTCTACCTAGTCAGTTGAAGCTACATCATGTTTTTCATTTTTCATGCTTAAAGAAGGTGATTGGAACTAGGTGCCAAATTAAAACCAACCTTCCAGATTTAGCTGAAGAACAATCCATTTGGCTACAACTAGAAGCATTTTTGGACCAGCGTAAGCGTCGCCTGTATCAGAGAACCATCAAGGAAGTGCTAATCCAGTGGAAAGATACAACTCCAGCAGATGCCAGTTGGGAACCAGCTACCATTCTGCAGTAGTTTCCAAATCTCAAGCCTTGAGGATAAGGTTGTCTTTAAGGGGGCAGACATGTTAGGTTCCTAACCCGCACATAGGTAGATCAATATATTCAGATGTAATAAAGGTCAATATTAATAAGGCCTTTCAATAATATAGAATAAGGTGGATGTAAGAAGACCTAATAGAAGATTTTTCTTCTAGAAGGATCTTCCTCTAGATGCTTCTCTTGATAGACATATTTAGTATAAATAAGGGTCGAGGGTATGAAAACCCTAGCTTGGATATTATTGTAATAGAGTGCTTCTCAACTAGAGGTTTCCCCCTCGAAGAGGCCCGTGAACATTGTTTTCTGAATCAAAGTGCTATTTCTGTTGTTGTTCTTATATCATTTATGTGTTATTGTGGAGATTTTGTTGGTTATATTACTGTTATTCTGCCATTTCTAGCATTTTATTTCTGCTTTGTATATCTTTTATATCTGGTATCTTGCATCTACTTAGGATGGTAGAATTAGTTTAATCATAGATATTCTATATTGCGATTTCGACAATGTAAAATAATGCGCAATGAACCAAACATCAATTTCAAGCAAAGCAACCACTCTTATAGATTCCAACTCCAAACTAAGATTTGCAATGACATACAATATCATATTTGATCCAGATATTAGAATCCATCTTACAATATGCAATGAAAACTCAAGTTTAAAATTTTCATATCAATTAAAGGATCCACAAATTATTAAAATTGGGTTTGCAATTAACTTACAACCGGATTGATAATCGTTTGAACATAGATTCAATTCGATATCTTATATTTAGATTTACCATTAAATTAAAATGGATATTCAACAAACATTTAATTTAGGTTTTACAATTAAATTGACAGAGACTCATCGAAAATGCATACATTCATATTTACTTATACATCAATAAAGACTTAATTGAACCACATGCATCAAGATTTGTATCTACATTTAACAAGACTCATTGAAACTTAATCTCGAATTCCAAATAGATTTAATAGAGACTCAATGGTTTCCAACCCTTCGAATTGTATTAATTTGGACAGTGAAATAATACAATGTTCAAGTTTCCATAATCTCAACTAAAATTTTGCGATCATAGGGATGTCACAATATTGATTTGCGATTAAAAATCATAGTACGTACTCATTTTATAAGTTTGAAAATTACAATAAGAATTAAGGTGACTAGAATGTAGATTTCATAATTGCATAATATTACAACGATAATTTGAGTCTTCTAAGCACTGTGACTATCAATCGTTGGGTAAAAAACATAACAAATCTAACACCCAAATATTTCTATTGATTCTACATCGCCCATATCAATTCTAACATTCAAATATACTCATACTACAAATAAAATTTCATAAATAAAATACCAGGACCGATGTAAATAGTAGGTTGAGGATGTCCTCCAAAGTCGTGTGCTCCTTCTCTTCTCCTTCCTTCTAATCACAAAGACTTCACCAGTGCCTCCTAGCCAATGCTAGGGGTAATATTATTCCCCCTTAGCCCCTCAATCCGCAAAGGGCCACACACAAAAAAACAACAAAGAATAGCTTCAAGGTTTTCCTCACAAAGAAGAGCTTCCACTCTATCTACAAGCTTGGTATCCCAACTCTCACAAGTATAACATAGTCCAAAAATGTTTCAAAGAATAACATTACCAAGTAAAACTGAGATCCATTTCCCTTCTACCACAATTTGTTTTATTGAAAAATCCTCCATGACACATGTCCTTGTGCACAATTAATTATCCTTTTAATTAATTTAATTAGTATTATTCACACACACATATGTCACCCTCTCCCCAAGTTGCACAAGCAATTACCATTTTTATTTTATTTAAAAAGCCAAAATCCCTCACATTTCCCAATGTGTTTCTATTTTCTCTCTTAGATGTCCCTTTGTTCCCCAAATTTTCATTTAATGAGTGTCTCCTAACTAGATCTTAGTTATATTCAGATTATGAGTCTTTTTATAGATAGACTAGTGGTAGGTCTACTCAAGATTCTATTCCATGTGTACTCCTATTCTCTCATATTATTGTTTCTTCTATTTTAAAAATCCATTTGATTAATTTCATGCACACATGTTCATTTTATCCATCCTTTTAAATTATATTCCCCTTTTTACTAAAGTTTGATTATATTCTCAAATCTTTTAACTTATGTCATAATTCATTTAGTCCTTTATTTAAATTTAGACTTAGATTTACTCTTAGACTTAGTCTTAGAATTTTGTTAGGATTTATAATTAATAATTTATTGTTTAATTAATTATTGTATTCTAACAAGGTCTAATCATTTCAATGTTGTATATGCCACCTATATTTATTGACTCAAGGTTTTAATTATGTGATGTGCCCTTCAATACACGCCTATGTGCTACAAGGGTGCCACTCACCTTAGACTAGTTTTGGAAGTTTGTTTGACCCTTACAGTCAACACTCCACTCATTCGACCTTGTGAGAGACTAAGGGATGCTAAAGAATAAGGACTCTTCCTAATTGGATGCCCCTTACAAATATTCATGAGTGACTGTCTTAGTCTGCTCTCACGAAATCGTGGATCTATTGAACTAAGTTATTTTTAACTTACAACTCATACCACAGAAGGAGTGCTAGTAGGTTGTGACAGGGATGTTCTGAGACCTATCCCTCAAATTTCTGGTTTCTATGCATAGCCCATTTACACCTTATGTGAGTTGGATTAAGAAGCATCTTTAAGCCTAATCCACTGACAAAAAAAAAATCAATAATCCATATACATAAATCATATTGTAATCAATCATATGTCACATGTGAAAAAAATGAAATACTCAAACAAATGCAATCCACTCCCTGACTCAATATAGAGTCCAAGGAAGTCCATTGATGCCATCAACATCCATAACTTGTCATGTGTCTTGCACACTCAGGAAACTCATCAATAACATTGGTCAATGATTATACAAAAATTTAACAACAATTCAAAATACATCATCATCATTATATATAACCCATAATCGAAATGAAATCATAATAGAACATAACTGGATCACTTGTACACATGTGTCCAAAACGAATATGTCAATAAGAATATAGTTCTAGTGGATAGAAGTCATGGTGACTAAAATTTCTGGGGAGAGATTGATGATGTTATTCATAGAGGACTTTGATGAACCCTTAAGAGTTTTCATGAAGGATTTTAGGCCAAACAAACTATAGGAGGCTATTATGAAGACCTAGGATATGGTAGAAACAATCCCCAAGAAGACATCGAAAAAAAAAAATTATTCCACAGAAAGGTTAGGTGTCAAAACCTCCCTAGAATACATGGACAGGGAAGGATAGGTTGGACGAGGAAACTCAAAGAGAACTAAGGTTGAAGAAGCTTTGCTACAATTGCAAGGATCATGGGAACTAGGTCACCGATGTATGGGAAAGGGTAAATTACACTATATTGAGGTAGTTTATGACGAGGGGGGTGACGGTGATGATCAGGGCATTGGATAGGAAACTAGTGATCCATCACACATTGATTATAAAGAGAAAGTTCCATTGCAGGATATCACCAAGGAAGTGAACTTTTCCACACTTTAAGGAGTCCATAAATATTACACCTTCAGTGTCAAAGGAATTCTATAGGGGTAGAGGGTTATAACATTTACTGATGGTGGGGACACCCACAACTTCATTTATGTTGCACTTATCAGTAGGAGAAAATTTCATATGGAGGATTTTGAGGGATTCAATTTGGTAGTAGTATATGGGTACAACATGGCATGTACTTAGAGTATCAGGGGATTGGAAGTAACATTGGTCAACTATAGATTGGACGATGTTTTTGTAGTCATAGATTTAGAAAATAATCATGTGGTGTTATGACATTGGTTGTATTGATTGGGAGATATCCCCATGAATTATCGAGACATAAGGAAGGCTTTTTGGGATAAGGGTGAAAACGAGTCATCCTAAGAGGTATGTTGACATGTGCCCCAATAATTGTGTCTAACCAATGCATGAAGGCCATTTTTATACATGGGGTCATGGCTTGTGAAACAAAGTTCTTGATCACCATGGAGAATCCATCATAGGATTGTCGACACTACCATGCATATATCCAAGAATTTCCTGGAAAGAATGAAAGTGTGCTTGAACCATTGGCAGCATGGCGACTACCTGAAAGAGGATTTGTGCATGTCATTCAACTAGAATAGGGGTTGAAACCCATGATCACCACACCCTACAAGCATCCGAAGAGGTTCAAGGATGAAATAGAGAATTCCATAAAGGAGTGTTGGATATCAATTTTGGATAAGTTTTGGAATCTGTGCCAATGAAATTCAAAGAATAAAATGTAGATAGAAGAGGGACCATATCATGTGACAAAGCATACTTGAAGGGGCAAAGAGCACAACAGAAGGATGAGAGATGGAGCAATTCGTTAAAGGAGGAAAACAATTATATACCATTAGGATTTTGGGGACATTTTCTCCACTTTCTAACAGGCTTAGACCTATTTTTGATGTATACATATGTATTTAGTTTTTGGGTAGAGATACATAGAGGTGAACATAGTGAAGAAGAGATATGCATGAAGAAGTGTAGGTATGACTGAGGAGTGAAGATCGCACTATGACATAATGGCTAGGACATTTTGGGTGATGTTACTATTGCATATTTTGTAGTGCGGTGTGTAGTTGTAAGAAAACAATTAATGAATAATATAATAATCTAGTTGTTGTGGAAGTAGCCGAACTTGGGTGAACCACATAAATCTATGTGTTGTGATGTTTTGTATTTCCAATTTATGATGTTTAATGTTATGGTGTAATAATGATATATGATGAATGTATGGATCATGTATGATGTTATAATGTCATGCACTAAAATATATAGTAATTGAATGAATGTTAAATGGGAGAATGTAGTGCACAAAGTAGGTTTAATTTTAAGTAACTTTTGAGTAATGGACATTGTGTACATGAGAAAATGATAGGATAAATGCCTCGCTTCCTCTCAACATTGAAAAACCTTGGTTCTTGTATCCCCTCTATATGCCTTAGGTGATACTTCACTTTCTCTACAAATGATGTTAAAAGGGCTAGTGTCTAAAGGCTTTGTTGGTATTTGAATGATTAACACCAGTTTTGTCCCCTGCACACCAACAAGAAGTTTCTAGAGATGGGACATATCAGGAACAATTCTAGTTTGTTTAGTTCTTCAGTTGTAATAGTAAAGAAGAAGGATGGAACTATGAGGATGTGCATAGACTATGGGGCACTGAACAAGAATACCATCAAAAACTGATACCCAAAACACATGATTGATGGGATTATAGATGAGTTGCATTGGGCAGTGTACCTCTAAAATGTTGATCTACAATCAGGATACCACCAGATTTGGGTCAGAGAGGAGGATATCCATTAAATAAAATTCAAGTGTCATTATTGATACTATGAATTTATTTTCAATCCCTTCGGGTTGAATAACACGCAAACTGACTTTCAATCATGCATGAACCATATCTTCAATGTAATGTGCCCCATATTTCACAAAATAAAAATAAAAATTGATCAGGGAACTAAAATCTATAAAATAAATTGTTCATGACACATGAAATTATTTCTCTTATATATATATATATAAGACATTATTTATAGACATAAATGTCTTACTCTGTTGGACTATCCATACTAAAATTCTATAGGAGGTTTACGATCCAACAAAAGAACTTTTGTTGGTATTAAAATAAACAAAGGAACTCCATTAGATTAACTCATAATCAAAATTTTCCCTACTATTGAACTAAAAGTCATACATTTAACTACATTATAAAAAAGGTAGGTATGACTACCAAGGTCCATAGAATAGGGTTCATCTAATATCATATTAGGGTTACCTCATAACTATGTTATCCATACTTAGCATGTTGTAAACATATCTTATAGTTTGGTTATATATTATACTTGGCATGTTGTAAACATATCTATACTTCGGCCATGCTCTTCAAACTTCACACACTTGATGATTTGTTGTAGGCTTCGCTTATTTAACCCTATTTGTAATTTTATAATTGCAATCTATAATTTGTAGGGAAAGATTAAAATCCCTTAATCATTGAAATTGATAGAAACACATCTTTATATAAAGTCCTTGGTTAAAGAATATCTTTGCCGAGAAACAATATCATGCTCTGTCTCCGTTAAACACCCATGACCATTTCAACGGTGCTCTTTAATAATAGCTCGATGATTATGGTTCAATTCGTCCACAAGTTTGAGGATATTTTATGCCTTTGACAACTCTATTTAAAACATAAAAGATATTATTGTTTGATTAAACCGAGGATTTCCTTCATTTTTAATAAAGACTTAGGTCCTCAATAAAATATTCACACATCTGGATCACCTCCCCTGCACATCTATGGTATTTCACAATTAAAATATATTTATATATATAATTTATATAAAAAATGTCCAAATCACAGTTGGTAAATATTTGTCCTTACTTCATACTTAAGGTTTCCTTTACTGTAAGTATTATTCTCGTCTCTGCATAAAGTTATCTTTGTTTAAAGTGTTAGTTCTCATAGCATTCTTTGGACCTCTGTATGAAGTTTGGGTATTCTTCTTCAAAGTAATACTCGTTGGTTATTATAACTCTACTCTTGATTTCTGTTGGTATTCCTCTTCTAGATATATTTTCTCTTTGTATCTTACAAGCTATATGATATCAAGGTTACCATAATTAAGTAAAAGTTTTATTTATGTTTTATTACTTGAGCGAGTAGTAATTTCACATGTATATAAACTGATGATGGATCCCTTTGTCTTGCGAGGGAACCCATCATATGGATTACACACCCACTCCCACTCCTAGTTCATGGATTGACTACTTCGCAAAACAACACTAACTCTATGGAAATCAATCATGATTTCAGATGAGTATGCTTTGACTGTGTCATTTATCTTATTATTTAATGTTTTGTACCATAGTAAGATTTTAATAATATTGTGTTACTCCTTTGCAGGTTGAAATAAAACGAAATGCACTTGGTGAAGAATATTGATTGTACACAAAAGGTATTTGAGTTCCATATTTATTCCACCAGTCCATGCGCACTCGCAGATAGTTCATGTAGTCCTTTAAAATCTTTGTTTACATTAGCGATGGATTTATTATGTCTAAGGAACTGAAATTGTAACCTTTTGGTCAATGACCTATTGATTATAATAAATTAAATTTTGGCATATATTCTACAATTCGTTGTATCAGATATCTTCCTTGGATAATAGATGACATAATATATTTGAGACTTTTATTCTTTATACTCAACATAATAGTAGTATACAATACAACTTCTTTACACTTTTCTTTCCGAAGCATTTGATTTTGTATAGTAATGTACAACAATTAAGAATATAGATTCATAATGGCCCAAATGCACATTTACACAGTTTTTCTATTTATCTACACACACACACACACACACATATACTAAACATTATGCTTCAGCTAAAACACCACTACATGTACTCTTACATAGTAGTAAACCACAATCTAACATGGTTTTACAATCCAATTTAAATCGATTTACTTATATGTATAAAATGTAAAATAACTTAACAACCAAATACTATCCATAATATAACATCAACAATAAAGTACATAGCTCAGATACATATCTGAAATACCAATGTTAGGATACAAATGGAACAACCACGTTCCACCCAACTGTAGAACAAAACATCCATGATCACTTGTCCTGATCACCCCCTAGACTGACCATGAATCCATCAGAGAGAACTAAGTACTCCTTATCTATTGTCACATTCAAAAGATCATAAAATGCTTTTCCTCACACCATATGTGCTCATAACAACAAAACATTATTCATTCCCCAACATGCTAAGCAACATCCTTCCTCCCATATATGGTGTATTTATCTTGTGCCTAGGTCTTTCCATTCCTTTCCCTTCTTCGGAAATTCACAGCTTTACAAATCCATGATTTTTAGGGGTT
>JZKD02S2077057.1:0-18038 GCA_000966675.3 Picea glauca | reverse complement strand
TCCTCCATACTGATTGATAAAGGGGTTTAAAGGAATCAACACTAAGGAAGTTACTTGTGAAGAGAAATAGATATGACAAGGGTTACTCATGTGAGGATATATGTTTCCCCCAGACGAAGGAACTCTGTGAAGGGATTTTCCCATACTATAAGAATTAATCCCTCCATATGGAACACCAGAGGACATATGGAGGTCTTCCATGGGAAAATAATTCGTAGGAACTAGCATATCAGAAGAAGGATAGGTTGATTGGGTGTAATATGTAGAAGAAACACCCATTTGAGCACTTTCTCATAGAAAAGTGGATTTGTAGGAATGGAGATTCTGACCTCCTACCATAAGAGTTGTTTGAGGGATATGACTCAAAAAAACAAAAAAGGATAATAAGGAAGCATCATTACCCCGGATCCAAAACTAGGATTCACATAAGGAGATGAGACAAAGGATGGCAAGTGAAATGACATGTCTAGCATACCATGAGGAAAATTATTATAGACCCAATGCATTGATTGAGTATCATAATTTTGCATACCATTATGAAATATAGACGGATTCCTCATCATGAAATGAGTGAATGTCATGGGGGAGGTAGAGACAAATGAGGGAGCCAAAGTAACTCCACTATCCATGATAATGAAAACTCAATGCACACTATAAAATCATAAGGTAAACTAATAATCAAAGATCACACCAAAATAAAATCAAAAGGATAATATGCACACAAACAGGATAAAGTGGTTGAAGGGGGCCTCCCTCCCTAAAGTAGGTATGCCTCCTCCAAGAGGGGCTTGAGACTCCCTGCTAAAGATCGAAGGTATCAAAATTAGTTATAAGGGTCCTCATGGGCTTAACAACCAGTCGATCAGATCCCCTCAGGGAGGTAATCCTCCATAAAGGTTATGTGATTTCTGGCCCTTATCTGACCCAGGGTACCTGCAAAATAACCCCTGCAAGTAACATATGTGATGCCTATGTCAAGCAACTAAGAAACCATAATATAACCGATGCACATGAGAACAGTTGTAAGTTAGGTCCACCATATGGGAAGGGTAACAAAGCCCTAAAACTCGATCACAGAGGTAAATGTACTATCAATATTCCAATATACGAATAGATCCCCATAAATATATCTGACACTAGGAAGGTATCATGGGGATATCCCTTCAACCAACCTCACGTGACATTGTTTTTAACTCCGGTGTAAGAATAACCTCCTGATGTCACCAATTATACAATGGGTTTCAGCACTCCCTTAGTCAGACACATATGTTGATTTAATATCCTTGGAGAATTTTACTCACAAAATCCAATTCCAAGGCTCTAAATCCTAAGTTTGTTTGTACACCCTATAAAATAAAATCATTACTAATAAATTTTAAATTATCAATGTTACTTTTAGTGGCCTTGCTTACTCAAAAAAGGTGTGGTCGTGAAACTAATTATGTTATGACTCAAAAAGTAAAATAAATGAATATGAATATAATGCAAAGTCCTAACTTCAATTACAATAAATGATATGCTTTTTAAAATGCAATTCTCAATTTAGTTTTGCAATTCCAAATAAGATGCAATCTTTCTTTACATGTACTAAGATCAGTGATAAGAACTCAAAAGATCAAATGCCAACAATGTAAAATGCCTAATATTTTTTTATTTTCAATATAAAAGAATGAAAATGCAAAGAATGAAAAACAACTTGATATAAAAACTCTACGGTATGTAAATAGAGACTAACCAAGTAGGATATCAATAAGAAAACACCCATCCCAATATGCATGGAAAATCAAATAAAAAGGATGATGAAAAAGGAACTACCCAA
Organism: Picea glauca; assembly: GCA_000966675.3. Taxonomy (NCBI): domain Eukaryota; kingdom Viridiplantae; phylum Streptophyta; class Pinopsida; order Pinales; family Pinaceae; genus Picea; species Picea glauca. The sequence continues at coordinate 16,219 of JZKD02S2077057.1, read as the reverse complement.
AAATTCAACCAAAGAAAGGTTTCCTATCATTCCACATACACTTTAAATTCATAACAGAGACCCAATAAGACTCAACAACCATCAAAACTTACCAAGAAACCAAGCAACAAAGGGCGATGTACACGACTCTTCAGGGGAAAATTATGTATATATGTCTCTTGCAAGAGGACACCATGCATATGTACACTCCTGTCAAGTAAAATCCCACGCATATGTGTTAAAAAAAATACAAGCTAAGGAGAAGGCTAAGAAACTTAGACTCAGAATGAAAATAGGTTGTCAAGTAGTCATATGACAAGAAAATCAATATAAACGAGAGCAATCTAAGGAGAAAAACACTCCAAACCCTGAAAAAAAGATTATATCCCCGGTATGGTCACCAATTTTGTTACAAGGAAAATCTCTCTATGGCTAGGGGTAAACCACAACAGATGGAAATAACAATTAAAATATTTGAAAGATATTAATTGGATGATAAAAGAGTATTTCTATTAAAATTGTAATCAACAGAAGTGAATGAATTACAAACTTCCATGTTGACACGGTTTAGAACTGAGAAACCAAGTCCCTTCCAGTTGGGCCTCCACCACTTCAATTCTCCACCAAATGCAAGCTCATATAAGAGAGACAATGAGGTTCTCAATCAACTAAGGAAGATCTTGGGGGATGAACAATGTGTTCAGACTTAAAAGGATAGAGGGATGCATACTCAATATGAAGTCAATAATTTCTTTAGAGTAACTTTACTCTCAAAGTTGAATTGTTCTCCTCTTTTCCATAGCTCATATTTGGCCCAATTATAGCCTTAAAGTGGAAATGAAGGGCTGAGTTGGAACATTTCCAGTATATGGAAGTTCAAGGATCATGGATCTTGTGACATGTCATGGAAACCCGACATCATTTTTTAATTTTGGGCACAAAACTAGATGTACGCTGCCTGTAGTGGTGCAACCTGTGTATACACATGATGTACAATAGGTAGGGAATGTATATGTGGAAAAAAAATGTTTTTATCTCTGGGATTTGAAAAAAGGGACTTCAAGTCTGCATAGGGAAATGGAAAAAGTCCTTCTGTGGAAGTTTGCATAGGGTGAGGCAAATATTGCTATAACATGGATTGTTTGGAATCATGTGATGTGATACTTAACCATAATATGAAATGGTTAAGTTTGATAGATGATTTCATACATAGTAAGTTGATTGTTGGAAGGAACCATGGGGTGTCCTTGAGATTTATTTCTTCCCTACAACTACAGAAGAGTAGGTACAACGAGTGCAATCTTTTTTCAATATTAGTGCTAAATGAAAGGGGCAAGCTGGAAGGATTAGAAAACATTCCTTTAGTACAATACTTTTCAGATGTGTTTCCAAAAGATTTACCTAGTTTACCACCCAAAAGAGAGTTGGAGTTTACAATAGACTTGAAACCTGGAACTAAACCTATAGCAAGAATGCCTTACTAGATGTCAACTCCTAAATTGTAGGAGTTTGAAAATGAAATTGAAGGAATTATTCGACTTGGGAATTACATGCCCAAGTGTGTCACCTTGGTGTTCAAAAGTTATTTTTGTGATAGATAAGGATGGATCATGGAGACTTTGTATTGAATATCACCAATTAAACAAATCGACGATCAAGAGCCAGTATCTGTTACCTAGAATAGATGTTTTTTTTTACCAGATCAAGGGAGTGACAACATTTTCAAAGACTGATTTGAGATAAGAATATCATGAATTACAAATTAAATAATAATATATCCCTAACACCACATTTAAGATGAGTTTTTTTCCCTCGACCAAGTTCTGAGGAAACATTAGTCGTGTTTGACCACTTTTGTGACTTCCATAGGCTGGTCGAAGATGGAGCTACCAAGCGGAGATGAGATCATGGGATATAGCTTGTTTTGCGGGCTTGTGGACCAAGCAAAGGGTTTACTAGTGTTTATATAATGGGTTATGGGATGTCAACCCATGGTTTTACCCATGATTAGGCCTTTTTGTAAAAGTATATATAGGAAGGAATGTAATGTAGAAAGTGCTAGTAGTTACTGATTGGCTTAGTGCATGACTAGTTGGCTTTGTGAAAGAGTATGTTAAAACTTGTGGAGATAAGTGAAAGTATTTTGTAAGTTTCTTTGTGCACAAACATTGTATGTAAGGATCTTTGCTAATAAGGAGTTGGCTCTGTGCCTTGACCTAATTTTGGGAAGCAGGATTTGGTGCGCAGCACAAATCTCCTATCCTCTGCAGAGTGTGGCTTTGTGGCTTTGTGCACAGGAGCAGATGAATGTAAGAATATTGAAGACTAATAAAGAAGAAGAATAAGTTGGTGGATGTAGCCCCACACCGGGTTGAACCTTGTATATCCTGTGTCTTGATGTGATTTGTGTCATGTGATTTATGATTTATGTTGTTTATTTGCTAAGTGTTATTTTTATAATGTATGATGAATGCATCTGATTTTGTTTATTAATGATTAAAGATGATTGAATGCTAGATCTGAGCTAAGATATTTCCTAAGTGATTGGAAGTTCTTGATATTTATTGTTACTGCATTGATTTTAATAAAGGTTTAATCTACAATGTGAATGTGATTCAAGAACTAATGTATATTGTTGTCTAAGTTCCCTGCTAAGTGTTGTAATCACATATATGTGTCCCATCTTGGTTGTAGACACCTGATTCCTACAACCCCCCCTCTACCTGGGGTGATACTTCATCTTCTTCGTAGGTGTTTCCGAAAGTGTCGATAGTTAGGGTTTTTTTGGTGCGTTGTTGAAGCGTTGAACCCTGGGTCTACCCCTGTGCCAAAAAATGGTTCCTTTGCTGGGACCTGAAACTGTGACTGATGAGAAATGAAGAAAAGAGAAATCTATGTGCATAGATATATCGTTGTAGAGCACAATATTCTACTTGACTTGCGAAGCTCTGTGCTAATAAAGAAAACTGATCTGAAGAAAAGAGGTAAGATCTTAAAGCTTTGTGCTATGGTAAGGGTAAGATAAGTGGAAATGTTTTCTTCAAAAATATGAATATAGATATGTTTGATAGATTTTGTCCTAGTCTGAAAGGTAGGGAATAGTTGGAAGAAAGAGTTGATCTGAATAAATTTGATAGAAATAGAGAAAGATATGTTATTCCTATGCATAGAAATAATTTTTGGACTAACAAGTGGATGTAGGAACCTATCAAGAATTTTTTCATATTGCAGTTCCATCACTGTCATCCCAGTGCATAGTACATGAAAGGTTGGGGATCGTTTAAAATAAAGAGAGGATTAACACTATTTTATAATTGCAAAATATCAGGACATCTTGCTAAGGAATTCCCTAGTATAGGTCCTATTTGTCTTTGTTGTAAAGATATTGTTCATGAGGTTGAGGATTGCCCAAGGATGATTTCTAAAGTTGAAAAGATGAACAAGAGACAAGAAAACTATAAATAAGGTCAATAGATTAAGGATATGTTAAAGAATCATGCAGAAAAATAGTAAAAAACTATGTTAATACAGTTAAAAGAAGTAATGGGTGAACATAGAGACATCAATTTACTAGAGATCTTGAAAGAAAAACAACACATAGTTACAAGAATAGAAAAATTCAACATAGACTGTGTATTGGATGAAGAAACACACGTGAATATAATGCTAGAAAGAACTTGGGAAATTTTTGGGAAAGCCTGTTATGATACCATCATTGGGAAGGATAGGCTTGTTTAAAGGAAAGATAACGGAGAATAAATTCTATATCACGTTGTGATTTCTAGACCTCACCATCCATTTGATTACCTCGCTTGTTTGTTCACCTACCCAATCTATTTGGTTACAAATATGAATTTTGGGCGAAGCTAACACATTAGAGTAGTCTATGGAGGAGATTATCGTGGAGCTCATGGCTGAGAGAGTTATTTATGTAGGAATACAGACATCATCGACTAGGGAATTGCAAGAATCCCCTTTGACTGGATGTTTTTCTAGTCTTACTAATTAGAAGTGAAGAAAGAATCATGATGATTTGGCTAACATGAAGTAGATCTCTTCGGTCTTGCCAAATTATATACCTCCTTTGGCTGGCATGGTTACCCACAACAATATCCCACGTGACTTTGAGTATACGTTTATCACTGCATACATCCTGAAGGGGATACACATAGTTGGATCCCATCTCTAAAGAACAATGAATTTAACCTTGGAGATAGGAAGAATTATGTGATGCTCATGCCGCATAGGTATTTGATTAAGACAACTGGGAAGAAATCACGCATAGTATCCCAACCATGGATTGAGGAGTTCCCACAGTCAACGATATTGAATGTAATGAATATCCCTCACTTTGTCCAACATCAAGAGGTTAACGCTTGCGTCAAAATCCTCCTGTCATTCTATCATGGAGGATACCTATGGCTCGACATGTGCATTACAGAGGAGTCATCATTTTGGGATCGATATTTCCGAACTCCCGATACCCAAAATCCCAAAATAAAGAAGGTCGTTGGATTGAGTGAGGCTCATGAAACATGTGGCACATCTAGTTGGTGGGACATGCATGGTTGAAAGGTGGCATGAGAATAAGATGCTCGGAGAGAGGAGGAAGTAGTGATAGGTGGTGGACACATGTCATTCAAAAAATGGAGTCAACACCTTGGTTGACTTCTTGTGCTTCGGGATATTGTAAGAAATAAGCACAAGGGTTCAACATCAGAAGTCATGAAATGCGATACAACTATGGAGGAGGACGCAGCCGAAGATTTTGGTGTTTCATATTTTTTGGTTTTGGTTGGTTGAAGATTTGGAAACCTGATGACATAAGTCATGAAATCATGAAACTCGAAATCTCGATTTGGAAAAGGGTGTGATCATACTACTGAAGTCAGGAGGTTTGAGTGATGCTTTACATTTGAGCACACAGAGCATACTCATAAGGACTTGTGGATACACTGTCGTGTGTGTGAGGGATTCCCCATGGAGGAATCAAAGAGTCAATTAGACTCAGGAGGGTAGATTTAGAATGATCCTGAGCATATATTGGCCTGAGGGTTTGGGGGTCTGCATCAGTTGTGGTATCAGAGCTTTACTATGTTTGTATATTGTAGACAGAGGAAGCGAGAGGAGAAAGAGTACTCTAATACACATCAAGTGGTATTAGAGATGTAGAAAAAGTCTTTTCTTTCTGTAGCAGAGAACATAGGAACATTTCTCAACCATGCCACCAAGAAGAAGAGACAGACCAATGCCTGATCCAGTAGTGGAAAGGGAAATGCATGAGTTACATGCCAGGCTTGATGCCATGGAAACAACACAAAGGCGCACAGTAAATGGTGGGGATATTAGTGAGGCTGACAGTGAAAATGAAGTTGGACATGAAGGAGAAGAAGTTGTAGTTGAAGATGATGTAGACGAACAACTATTCAGGGCTGTTGCAAGAATAGGTGCTAGAGAAAAAATGGACATTCCCATGTATGAGGGAAACATGGATGTTGAATATATTCTAGACTGGATTAGAGCTCTGGATAAATACTTTGACTATGAATATGTCGAGGAATAAAAGAAGGTCAAACATGCCATCACTAGACTTAAAGGGCATGCATCACTATGGTGGGATGAACTGCAAGCTAACAGACGTTGTAGGGGCAAGAAGAAAATTAAAAGCTGGGATAGAATGGTTGCAAAGATGAAGTACAAATTCATACCCAAGGATTATCAAATCACTCTATTTCAGAGGATGCAGAATTTGAGACAAAAGATGATGTCAGTGAAGGAAGACACTGAAGATTTCTACAAGATAAATGTCAGGGTAGGTCATCGGGAAAGCGACGATGAAAAGGTTTCCAGATACATGAATGGTCTGAGATATGAAATTCAATATGAGATGAGCATGATGACACTTTTGAATGTAGAGGATGCTTATCAGATGGCTCTGAAGGCTGAAAAGAAGCTGAGACGAAAGCAAGGTCAGAGAGGCCAAGGTAGAAGTCAAGCCAGAGGAAAAACAGTTGCCCAAGATAGAACTCAGAAATCTAAAGAAGAGGGGAAGACACCTCAAACTCAAAATGAGAGAGGAGGAATCTCACAGAGAGGGCAGTATGCTAATATAAATACTTTTCCTTGAGCTAGAGGAAGAGGAAGAGGCCGAGGAGGTGAAGTGAATTGTTTTGTCTGTGGGAAAAATGGACATAAATCCTATGAGTGTCCAGAAAGGAAAAAATATGGTGGTGAGACTCACATTGTCAAAGGTCAAGGACAAAATGTTGAGGTAGAAGATGCTGAGGGCAGAAGATCCTTAATGATGAAGAAATTTCTCTTGAAGCTAGAAAAGAAGGCAGAGAATATAGCCCAAAGGAACAATTTGTTTTGGACTTCTTGCAAGACAAAAGACAGAGTATACAAAGTCATCGTGGAAAGTGGTAGCATAGACAATATCGTTTCTATAGAGATGGTAGAGAAGATGGAGCTAGAGACTATCATACATCCAAGCCCATACAAAGTTTCATGCCTACAAAAAGGACATCAGGTAAATGTTACTAAACAATGTTTAGTTGAATTTAAAATAGGAGGATATAAGGATGAAATATTATGTGATGTAATTCCCATGGATGTTTGTCATCTATTGTTGTGTAGACCATGGCAATATGATGGAAACATGATTCATGATGGGAGAAAGAACGCATACACCCTGGAGAAAAATGGGAGAACTCACCTGTTGTTGTCGATTAAGGATAAAGAAGTGAAACTAGAGGTGAGAAACACTATACTTCTCATGAGTGGGAAGAAACTTCTTAACGAGGTTAAGAATAAGGAAGACACACAATTTATTGTGGTCAAGAAGCCTAGAATTGTTTTGACCAATACAAGAGTGGATGATTTACCAGAGGAAATCCAGAAGTTGCTGGAAGAGTTTGCTGATATAGTAGTGGACGAACTACCTTGTTCGTTGCCACCTATCAGAAGTATAAGTCATCACATTGGTCTTATACCTAGAGCCAGTCTACCAAACAATGCAACGTACAGATTGATGCCACAGAAAAATGAAGAAGTCAAGAGACAAGTCCAAGATTTAATGGAAAAAGGATTGATTAGAGAAAGCTTGAGTCCATGTGTTGTTCCAATAGTGCTCAGCCCAAAGAAAGATGGAGGCTGGAGAATGTGTACAGACTCAAGGTTAATCAATAATATTACCATCAGATACAGATTTCCATTGCCCAGGATGGACAATTTAATGGATTGCTTGAGTGGCACAAGAGTTTTTTCAAAGATTGATTTGAAAAGAGGATATCATCAGATTCACATGAGAGAAGGTGATGAATGGAAGACAACATTCAAGACGAATGAAGGGTTGTATGAATGGCTTGTCATGCCATTTGGTTTAATGAATGCACCTAGTACTTTCATGAGATTGATGAATGAAGTCCTGAACAATTTCATTGGGAAATTCATCATTGTATATCTTGATGATATATTAATTTTTAGCAAGACGGAAGTAGAGCACCTAAGGAATTTAGTTGTAGTGATGAAGAGATTACAGCAAGAGAAATTGTTGATTAATATGAAGAAATCATCATTTATGAGGACATAACTCATTTATTTGGGTTTTTTTATCTCTGCAAATAAGCTGAAGATAGATCCAGAAAAGGTGAATGCAACTAAGAATTGGGCATCACTGAAAAGTGTGTTTGAAGTTCAAAGCTTCCATGGTTTAGCTAGTTTCTATAGGAAATTCATCCAAAATTTTAGTGGGATTAGCGCACCAATGATGGATACGGTGAAGAAAAGATACAAATATTTTCACTAGACAGAGGAAGTAGAGAAGAGTTTCAACCTGCTGAAGAAGAGGATCACTGAGTAGCCGATTCTGGTTTTGCCAGATTTCAGCAAGACATTTCAGGTCAAGCGTGACACAAGTGGATATGCAATTAGAGTGGTCTTGAGCCAAGACGACAGGTCAATCACATACTTCAGTGAGAAACTGAATGAAGCGAAGGTTAAGTACTCCATGTATGACAAGGAATTTTATGCGGTCATACAAGCACTGAAGAAATGGAGGCACTATTTGGTTCCCAAGGAGTTTTTTTCGTACAGTGATAATCATGCTTTACAATTCATGACTCAACAGGAGAAGTTGAACCAAAAACATGTTAAATGGGTTGAATTCATGTAGAATTTTACTTTTGTAATTAAGCATATTTTTGGAACTACTAACAAAGTTGTTGATGCTTTGAGCAGGAAATGTTTGCTTATGCAAGAATTCAGAGTCAAAACTTTGGGTTTTGATAACCTCAAAGAAATGTATAGGGATGACCCAGATTTTAGGGAGGCATATGAGGCGTTTGAGAATCCATTTCTCAGGGACAGAACCCAATGGATTGAATATATGATCCAGGATGGATTATTATTTAGGGGCAATCAGTTGTGTATTCCAAAATGCTCCATGAGGGAGAATTTGTTGAAGGAAAAACACAGTGGAGGATTGGCCAGACACTTCGGTCATGAAAAGATGTTCTCAAAGTTGAATGGCTCATATTTTTGGCCAGAGATGAAGACAAACATTAAGAAATTTGTGGATAGATGTAGGATTTGTCAGCACACAAAAGGGAAAAGTAAAAATACAGGGTTGTACCATCCATTACCCATACCAGAAAGGCCATGGGACACAGTGAGCCTGGATTTTATATTGGGACTACCCAGAAGACAAAGAGGATGTGATTCAATATTTGTGGTAGTCGACAGATTTTGAAAGATGGCACATTTCATACCATGCTAGAAAACCAGTGACGCAACTCATATTGCGAATATGTTTCTCAAGGAAGTTGTCAGACTTCATGGCTTGCCCAGGAGTATCATTTATGATCGAGATACCAAGTTCATGGGACATTTCTGGAGGACTTTATGGAAAAAGATAAGAAAACGTTTTTCCTTTAGCTCATCATATCATCCTCAAATGGATGGGCAGACAAAGGTTGTGAACAAGAGCTTGAGGGACTTGTTGAGGAGCCTAGTGACTGAACACCACAGTTAGTGGGATCACATTCTGCCACAGGCAGAATTTTCTTACAATGACTCACTCAATAGAAGCACAGGGTAGACTCCATTCCAAATTGTATATGGAATGAAACCAAGAGGAGTATCTAAATTGAAATATTTAGAACAAAATGAATTCAAAAGTGCTAGTGCAGAGGATTTTGCAGAAGTAATGAAGGAGCTTCATAGCCAAGTTAAGGAACGATTGTAGAGTTCAAATCAAGAATACAAGCGCAGAGAATATCAACACAGGCGAGAACTTCAAATTGAAGTTGGTGATCTGATTCTTGCACATATGAGGAAGGAGAGGTTCCCAAGAGGAACATATAACAGAATAAATATGAAAAATATTGGACCATGCAAGGTCATGAAGAAATTTGGGGCAAATGCATATGAGATTGAATTACCCGATGGGATCAGACTCTCACTAATATTCAATGTTACGGATTTGTACCCTTACAAAGCTGAAGAAATAGGAGTAGAGGAGGAACATAAAGAGGTTCAATGGACAAAAAAGTTGCCTGTAGCTGAAAAGCTGCAAATGGAAAGCATAAATGACAAAAGGATTAGCAGGAAGACCAAGAGAAAAGAGTATTTTGAATACTTGGTCAAATGAAAAGGACATCCAGTTGAAGATGCCAGTTGAGAAGATGAATCAGAAATTCAGAAGCATGGATAGATCGTGCAAGAGCTCATGCAAAATTTTCAAGCAAGGGAGTATGATGTAGGAGCATCGTGCAAATCCCAAAGCACGCAAATAATCCAAAGAAATAATTGGATGCGCGGAGAAAGAAAAAGAGAACATTTTCATAAGAAACGTTTTGAATTTTGAACTTAAAAGGCATTAATGTAATAATTAGGAAGATGGTGTACTTTGCATTTATATCTTGGAGGTTGTAAACAGATCTTGAGTGATTTCTCTCATCTGTAGTATATAAAGGAATTTAAGACCAGTTAATGAAAGTAGGTAGGTTTGAATTAATATATTAGATAGTTTAGAGAGTAGGAGGGAAAACGGATATAGACACCCTCACCATTGTATCATTGTAGTTGTATCATTAGCACGGGATAGAATAAGAGAGTTGTAACAGAGAGCTGAAGAGAATAATACATGTACAGAAGCTTGAATTAATATATGAAACTTTGAATGAGATTTCATGGTGTTATGATGTTTTCTGTTTATACATGGTGAATGGTATGCTTATGGTTGTTTATTCCCTCTGTTATGCATTTGTTTTAATACTGTGTGTATGTATGACTTTATGTTGAATGTTTGAAGTCCGTGAGAGAGAGAATGAGTTTCAATTATTTATGTTCCTAAGTGAGAGGAGTTCCTGCAAAGAGTGCAGTGAAGCATCCGCAAGGTGTGCGTTGACGAAGTTCTGAGTCTTATCTTGGAAATCTTAGGAGGGATACCATTGTTCTCATTCCAGCATAAGTGCAAGAGAAGCATGGAGGTCGTGCAAGGAGTGCACAGGCTATTGGAAGTCTTAGGAATTATCAACTAAGGGAAGGATTGAAGGATTTATGTTGTAGGGAGTGCACAGAGTCAAAGAGATCAAGTACCCAGAAGTATTTGATAGATTGTCGCAAGGGGTGCGTGCAGGAGTTCTTTCGAGGCTTGAAGTTACTAGAGAAATCTCAGGAGGGTTAAAACCTTTGAAAACTTCAAAGGGAGACAGGGTCAAAGTCTCCTAATAGAAGTTAAGCTCCAGTGGAATAACTTTAGTTCATTTCACAGAAGTTGTCAAGGAGGAACGAACAGTCAAAATTCTCCATGGAGAACTCCCAAAGTTGCGAGGAACATGGGATTCAGTGAAGATACAAGGAGGTTGAGCATCGATGAGTCCACCCTTCAGGAGGTAAGACTCAACGTGGACCAATGATCATGATCTATCTGAGCCATCATATCATTTCGACATTTTGGGGATCCCGAGGACAAGGAGTTGGGCACAGTGGAAAGAAAGTCCCAAATTCATGAGTTACGACAGGAATTGGCATGGAGTTTCAGGATTTCGGCACTTCGGGTGTCGTGAAACAAAGGAGGCAATGTTTTGGGATCGAGAGTTCTGAACTCCTGATACCTAGAAGCCCAAAATAAAGCAGGTCATCGAATTGAGTGAGGCTCATGCAACACGTGGCACATCCACTTGGTGGGACAAGCATGGTTGATAGGTGGCATGAGAATAATACACCCAGAGAGAGGATGAAGTAGTGACAGTTGGTGGACATGTGTTGTTCAAAAAAGGGATTCAACACCCTGGTTGACTTCTCGTGCTTCGGGATCTTGTAATAAAGAAGCACAAGGGTTCAACATCAGAAATCACGAAATGCGATACAACTATGAAGGAGAACATGGTCGAAGATTTTGGAATTTTTTCATTTCAGGTTTCGGTTGGTTGAAGAGCTAGAAACTCGATGATAGAAGTCACGAAATCGCGAAACCTGAAATCTCGATATGGAAAAGGGCACGATCATACTACTGACGTCAAGAGGTTTGAGTGATGCTTTGCATTTGAGCACACAGAGCATACTCATAAGGACCTGTGGATACATCATTGTGTGTGTGAGGGATTCCCCATGGAGGAATCGAAGCATCAATCAAACTCAGGAGGTCAGATTTAGAACGATCCTGAGTGAATCTTAGCCTGAGGGTTCGGGGGTCTATATCAACAAGGTAAAAATAAAAAGGTTCTTAGATTATCTACCACATTATTACAAGGAAATAAATGAATTTGAGAATCCAAAGTCTTTAGATGAAGTATTTAAAAAGGTTCGAATGTGATATGTCTAGTACAGACAAAGATCTAAAATTCCCAAGGTATGGAAAGAAAAGAAACATGATAAAATGAAACATCATAAGAAAGGATTCCAACCAACCCCTTTCTGTAACATGGAAAATGGTTTTCAAAGGAAGGACTATCACTCTAATACACTGAATACCCAACGGAGAAGTAAACCAGTTAATATGGGATTCAAGAAGGTTGGGGACAACCGTAGAGAACGATTGAAATGTTGGGAGTGTGGAGAACCCCCCTTGAGGATAAATTGTCCATGCTTAAATCACACAGAAAGAACTTTAGTCCATAACCTTCAATAGGCTTCAACACTCGGAGACATTGGTACAAGCGTGCATAAAATCATTGTAGCTCTAGATGGCAGACATGAAGATCATCAATCCACTATTGTGGAAGTTGAAGGTAAAATTCATTCCCACAATGTTTCTATACTAATTGACCTAGGAGATAATCTGAGTTATATTAATCTATATTTAGTAGAATTGAACAAGTCAAAGAAGGTAAAGCATGCTAAATGTTGGTTAGTACAACTAGCAACATGGACCAAAAGAAAGGTAACATATTTTAATTTTTTATATTGAACTCACCATAGATTGTTAAAGTACAAATTTAAATATGAACATATTACCTTTTGTCTCTTACAATATAATTATTGGAATGGATTGGTTAGAAAAACATAAAGTGATATTAAATTGTTACGAAAAGTTGTTTGGGTACAAAGATGGAAATAATACAATCAAAATAGTATAAGGAATCATAAAACCAATTTTTGTTAGGAAAATACCAGTGATGCGATTTAAGAAATGTATTAATAAAGGTTTCCAAGTATATTTTGTTCAAGTAATGAACCTCTTAGGGGAAGAAAGAAAACCAAGTTTAGAAGAATTTGCAGTCCTATGTGGGTTCAGATACGTATTTCTAGAAGAAATAATGGAACTACCTCCAAGGAGAGAGATAGATTTCTCTTTTGATCTACTACTTGTATCTTCCCTGGTGTCCAAGGCACCTTATAGAATGAGTTTAACCAAATTAACATAACTGAAAATTCATTTACAAGAACTGTTAGGTAAGGAATATATTAGAGAAAGTGTTTCACCTTGGGGAGCACTGGTTTTATTTGTTAAAAGGAAAGATGCAACTTTGAGACTGTTTATTGACTATCGACAACTAGGAATAAGTATCCTTTACCTAGGATTAACGATCTCTTTGACCAGGTGGGAGGAACAAAGAAATTATCTAATCTAGATTTAAGGTCATGTTATCACCAAGTCAGGATAAAGGATCAAATGCACACAATGAATTTGTAGTGATCTTGTTCGGAGTTACTAACGTACCAAAAACTTTTATGTATTTGATGGATAGTATAATCAACCAATATCTGGATAAATTTGTGTTGGTTTTTATCGATTACATTTTAGTTTATTCAAAAAATGAAGAAAACGAAGAACATATGAAAGTAGTACTACAAACTTTAAGATAACATAAGTTATATGCTAAGTTTGGTAAATGTGATTTCTACCAAAGAAATATATAATATTTAGGGAACATAATATCAGAATGTGGTATTGTATTGGACCCAGAAAAGATTATAGCCATTATGGAATGGCCTATTCCTAAAGATGTAGCAGAAATAAGGAAATTTATGGGGATTACCAGTTATTATTGGAGGTTTTTCAAAGGATTTTCTAGAATTGCATATCCTATTACATCACTAAAGTAAAAGGGAATAAAGTTGATTTGGTCGCAAAAATGTCAAGAAAATTTTGATAATCTAAAAGGACTATTAACTACATAACCTATCCTGAAAGTAGAAGACCCATATAAAGACTTTAGAGTTTGCGTAGATGCACCTAAAGAGAGATTAGGAGGTTTGATAACACAATATGGACACATCATATGTTATGATTCGCGTAAATTGAAAGAACATGAATGAAACTATGTGATTTATGATTTAGAATTAGCAGTTGTGATTGATGCATTAAAAATGTGGTGGCATTATTTAATGAGAAGAAAATTTCTTTTACTAACCAACAACAGTGGTGTAAAGCATTTTTTCTGTCAACTAGATCTTAATGCAAGACAAGCGAGATGGTTGGAATTTCTATCTGAGTTTGATTTTGAGGTGCGACACATCAAGGGTAAGGAAAACAAAGTTGCAGATGCACTAAGTCGGAGGACTAGTGGACTCTATGAAGTAAGTATTAGCAAAGCACAAAATAATATCTAACAAAGAATAAAATCTACAAGCAGTAATGATGTAGATTACATCAAAGAAACAACAAAATTGCAAGGAAATGCAGAAAATATGAAAAAAAGAGATCTAAGTATAGATAAAAATGGACGGTTAAGGTTCAATAACAAGTTGTATGTACCTAACTATGTTGATTTAAAGACGAAAATTCTTGACGAGCTGCACAAAAACCATATTCTGGTCATCTAGGATACCAGAAAACGATAACACCTTTAAGGAAATTGTTTTATTGGCCTAACATGAAGAATAAAATAGCTGAATGTTTGTCTAAATGTTTAGATTGTCAACAGGTAAAGGTTGAGCATCAACATTCGATACATCTATTACAACCTCTTCCTATACCTGAATGGAAATGGGAAATTATTTCGATGGACTTCATCACAAGTTTTCCTAAGAATCAAAGACAAAATGATTCAATTATGGTAGTGATTGATAAACTAAGTAAATATGCACATTTTATACTTATGAAATCTACTTACAAAGCGATTATTATCATTGAAATTTTTACGAAATAAATTTTTAGGTTGCACAGAATTCCTAAAATGATGATTTAAGATAGAGATNTAGCAAAGCACAAAATAATATCAAACAAAGAATAAAATCTACAAGCAGTAATGATGTAGATTACATCAAAGAAACAACAAAATTGCAAGGAAATGCAGAAAATATGAAAAAAAGATATCTAAGTATAGATAAAAATGGACGGTTAAGGTTCAATAACAAGTTGTATGTACCTAACTATGTTGATTTAAAGATGAAAATTCTTGACGAGCTGCACAAAAACCATATTCTGGTCATCTAGGATACCAGAAAACGATAATACCTTTAAGGAAATTGTTTTATTGGCCTAACATGAAGAATAAAATAGCTGAATGTTTGTCTAAATGTTTCGATTGTCAATAGGTAAAGGTTGAGCATCAACATTCGATACATCTATTACAACCTCTTCCTATACCTGAATGGAAATAGGAAATTATTTCGATGGACTTCATCACAAGTTTTCCTAAGAATCAAAGACAAAATGACTCAATTATGGTAGTGATTGATAAACTAAGTAAATCTGCACATTTTATACTTATGAAATCTACTTACAAAGCGATTATTATCATTGAAATTTTTACGAAATAAATTTTTAGGTTGCACAGAATTCCTAAAATGATGATTTAAGATAGAGATGTCAAATATACATCCAATTTTTTGAAAGAATTGTTTGCAGGTTTGAATACTAATTTTAATTTCAACACAAGTTATCATCCTCAAAGGGATGGACATATTGAATGAAAAAATAAAATTATCAAAGACATGTTGCAAATGTATGTAAGGAGAAATCCAACTAAGTGGGAAGACTATTTGCACTTAGTTGAGTTCTCTTACAACAATGGTATCAGACTTTAGCTAAGATGAGTCCCTTCAAAGTATTATACAGCAGGAAATGCACAACCTTGATCATTTGGGATAATACAGTTGACATGACTATGGTGGGACTATAAATGATATAGGAAAGGGAAAGAATGGTAAAAAGGGTAGAAGATAACTTGAAAGAGGCACAAGACCAACATAAAATCTATGAAGATTTAAAAAGAACAGATCAAGAATTCAAAATTGGGGAATATGTATATCTAAAAGTCAAAGCAAGAAGAAGCTCTCTAAATCTAGGAAGTTGTTCCAAGTTGGGGCCAAGATTTTGTGGCCCCTTCAAGATTTTAACACGAATGAGACCCATGACATATCAACTGGCACTTCTTGTAAATTTAAAAGTTCATAATGTTTTTCATGTTTCGTTATTGAAAAGATATATTCATGATCCTACTCACATCATTGATTGGAACATGGTGCAGGTAGAATAGGAAGGAGATTTCCAAGAGGAACCTCTATGCATTATGGGTAGGAAAGAAACAGTACTTCTGCATAGAGCCATCACCCAAGAAAAGGAAAATGGAAGCACTTTCGTCCTGAGGAGGTCACTTGGGAATTGGAAGAAGATATGCATAAATCTTATCCAATCATGTTCCAAGGAAGAGTTGAACATTGAGGACATTGTTTTACTTAAAGGAGAAAGGATGTGATATCCTCAAATTATTATAAATTAAATTCGAAGTTGAATTTATAAATAAATTTTCGTTTATGGAAAATATGAATTTAGAAATTTATTTCCATT
>JZKD02S2077046.1:0-12302 GCA_000966675.3 Picea glauca | reverse complement strand
TGCAAGTTGCTACTTGCTGAGAGCACCAACTCTCTGTTTTCTCTAGCACCCACTAGAAGGAAGCACCAACTCCCTGGTTTCTCTAGCACCAACTAGAAGGAAGCACTAACTCCCTGAGTGTTTCCATCACCAACTGGCTGGAAGCACCAACTTCCAATCATACAGGCACCAACCTGTATAACAGAGAACAAGAGTTCTCCCTTGCACCACCCTGCCACCCTGGTTTCTCTGGCTGCAACCAGATGGAAGCTGCAACTCCCTGTGTTCAAGCACCCACTTGAACCTATGAGGACAACAATCCTCCCTAGGACCTCCCATCCACCCTGAAATATAAATCTTTGCTACTGAAACTTATTACAGTGATATGATGTTCAATAATGGCTTATCGGACTCATCACTGTTCTGCTGCACTTTCTTGTTTTGTCCGCCTCACTTCCTTTCTGCACACATGACTTGCGCTATTTGTTCTTTTTCTTTTTATGCTCTGTGCACCATGTCCATTCACTGCATAGATCCTCTTCTGTTCAATTCAGCTGCTACACTCTCCTCCTTCTTCACCCATGAATCACCTTCACCAACAACAACCACAACAAACTCCAACAACAACAACCCCCTTTTCTTCTCTGTACCATGTATATATATTCCTTCTGTGCCTCTTGTGCATGCAATATTTTCCATTCTTCTGCATGCTCATACCGCACCAATCTCTTCCACATCTCAAGTGCTTTGCGTGATCATCATCGCGACTCTTCAACTTCTCTGGCAGTTCAACCCCTGTGTCTAGCATCACTAGGTGTTAAGCTGAGATTCCTTTTTCTCTCTGGAAATTGAGACTCTTCGTCTTCTCTGTTACAGTCGAGCTCATCCTTTCTGTTTTAGTTACGAGCTCAAACTCTCATCCAGCTGTCAATTTCCTCCACGAATCGTCTTCATTCCACTGGCTGATTCCATGTGACTCTTCAGCTCTTCTGGAAATCACACCGAAGTCTCTCCGCATCCTCTAGTAGAAACCATCAATGGTTTCTAGTAGTTTCACTGTGTCGTGCAACAGTAGCCCTCCGATCTTGTTCAAATTCACCTGCACCGTTGGATTGATTCCATGGGATCTTGCATTCATTTCGGCATTTCGACATTCAGCAATTCTATGCTGAGTGTCTCGACACTTTATTTTGCGATTTCCAAAGTTTCGATACAGAACTTTTCTAAACTAGCTCCTTCCCCAATATGACTATGGTCATAACCAAGCGCCTATGCAAAAAGCGCTTTTCGCGAATTCGCGTTTCATGAATTTGGAGATGAAGCATCTCGACTTTCCAAGTCATGATCTCCAAAACATCGAATTGGAGCTTATCTGGACTGACTCCTTCCCTTCTTGTGACCATGGGCTATGACCACAACCTTATGCATAAGGTGCTTTCGTGATTTCTCATTTCGTGAGTCTGGAGAAGAAACATCTCGACTCTCCAAGTCGCGATCCCCGATACCCCGAAATGGTGTGGGATCAATGGTCCTGATCAGAGCTTCATTCAACGACTGCGATTGAATCGAAATTTCGCATATCGATAAATCGGCATTCTTGTTGCATTGTTTGCTTTCCTCTCCATGTTTCGATCCCCGAAACTCCGATATGGAGTTAGATCAACGGTCCAGATCTGAGCTTGATCTGACGGCTTAGATTACATCGCGATTTCGCATATCGCGATATCAGGATTCCTGTGGTGATATTAATTTTCATCTCCAACTCTCGATCCCCTAAACATCGACAGGGAGTTGGATCAACGGTCCACATAACCCCTGAGATGGACAGTCCTCCTGCTTTCGGGATTTTGTGAGCCCTCTACTCCTTTCACTTTTAAAGATCGTGCAGGTTCTCCTTGATCCAACGGTGTTCAGACTCTGCGCTCGGATCTAACGCCTGAGATCTATCCTCCTCTTCAGCGTGCTTTTCTTGTCTATATTCAGATCTAACGACCCTCATTCTGTCAAAAAATTTGGATGGGATCCAACGATCAGAAATGCTTCACAAACTTTACGGGACTCCATTATGCCTGATCAACGTTGCGTTGCCTTCGATCATTCGATCTTCCTGGACTTATCTTCTATTTTCCTGTTGATCATCGCAGCTGTACTCAAGCCATCATTACTACTGTACTTGCCATCAATGACAAGTCTTACGCTTCCTGTAAAACATACCAAACATCCTCAGCACTATCTCTTCTGATCTTATCGAGGTTGCTCTGCAGCTTCTTCCCAAAATAATTCTGGTGCCTGTCTATTACATTCTTCATTGTCGTACTTGCCATCAATGACAACCTGTTAAACATTTCCAACACACCAACTAAACCTCTTATTTTCTCCCATTTTTATCTAATCAATGGTTGTTAAAGTAAAAATTAGGTAATACATTTTGTCTTTTGAATGAACCCTTCATTTTTATTTGTAAACAATATTTTAGACTATCCTTCCAAACTAATTACCTGAATTTAACATTTACTAGAATTAACCTTGTTTTGCAAGATTATTACAGGAATTGAAGGTTTGGGTACCTCTACTAGTTCAAATGAAAAAATTATACTTGGAGATTATTCATCAATGATAAAAGATGGTGAAATTTCTATTTCACCTCCTTCATAGCAGTTAGAACCTAATGGTCAATGCAAGTCAAAACTGACAAGCATTCATTACAGAAAATTCACAAAGTTACCAGCAGGAAGTTATTACATGAAATCCACAGGAATCACAGGTTAACAGAGGTGGTTTTGTGGGATATTTTTCAAGAATATATTGAAAAATATCGAAAATACAAAACATGGATATTTTCTAGAAGATGCCCATTTAGGTGACCCATGTGCAAAAATTTCCCAAAAAGTGAATTATGTGGGTTGTATGAGCGTTTCTTTAAACAAAATTTCTGAGAATTTCTTGTAGCAGACAATTTTCAAAATCACATGTTAAGGGTTGTACCCAACCAAGTGTTATAGCAATTTTTTCCACACTCCATGAATATTTCTTTAATGGCCTTCCATTTCCCTATGCATACTCCAGTTCCCTTTTTTTTCATTCCAGAGTAAAAAAATTCAATTTTTTGTACATATACGCGGGCCATAGTTAGATAGTTTGCATATACGCAGGTTTCTCCATTACAACCTATGTACATTGGGTTTTGTGCTCAAAAATTAAAAAAATATGTTGTGTTTCCATGCCATGTCATGAGATCCATGATCATTGACCTTCGATATACTAGAAATTCTCTTAATCGACCCTTTAATTCCATTTGAAGGCTATAAATTGAACCATATAAAATCCTTGACACACATTCATCATTTAGAGCAAAGACACTCTGGATAAATTTCACTTCATATTGAGTCTGCATCACTTTGTCCTTGAAAGTGTGAACTTATTTTGTTCATCCCCAAAGCTCTTCCTATATTGAGAAGGAGAAACTCGATTACTCCCCCTATTTGTGAGCTTTCATTTGTGGAGGATTGAAGTGGTGAAGGCCCAACTGAAGGGACTTAGTTTCTTGGTTTCTATATGTGTCGTTACACAAGTTTTTCACATATGTACTTGTGTTGATTATATTAATAGAAATACTCTTTTTTCGTCCAATTATATGTTGAAAATATTTGTATTACTTTCCATGGGCATATTTTTTATACATGTTAATGAATTATGCTTGTTTATATGCTAATGTTCTATATAATTTCTATATGTTTGTGTATCTTGGATGTTCAATACAAGTTGCAGGCATCAAGCTTCGTTGGACATCTAGACGAGGTAGGATTTTAGCTTTCTCTTGTTATAATTTATATTTATCTATCATACTTGAATTTAGATTTGATTTCTAGGCATCTCTCTGTTTTTTGTGGTTTACCCCTTTCCATAGAGATTTTCCTCATAACAAAAATATGTGACTCCACTCGGAAGATCTCCCTTTTTTGGCATTGGGTGATTTTTCTCCTATGATTGCTCTTTTTTTTCAGAGTTTCTTTGTCGTCCATTGCTTACCAACCTTTATATTTCTTTGTATATGAGTTTCTTGGCCTAACCCTTTCCCATGCAGTGTCTTCTTTGGCATACATAGGTTTTCCCTTGACAGTCACGTACATATGTTTGTTTTATGTATTTAGGGTGCATACATATGCCTATGTTCCCTGAACAATCACGTACACTATTTTCTGATTCTTTTGGATGAGTTTAGTGTTTGTTGGGTGAGTTTTTATGGTTGTTGAGACTTCATGGGTCCATGTCCTAAATTTTGAGTGCCTACAAAGTGATAGGAAGTTGTGTTATTGGTGAATCTTTTGGAAAAACTCATTTCTTGTCATTTGTCTCATTTGTTGTCCCTGCATGCTAGTATGGGTAGTCTCTTATTAGTGTCCTACTTGGATTGTCTCTTTGTGATTGCAATACTGTCTGCCTAAGAAGTGTTTTATTCAATTCTTTCATTTTTATTTCATTATATTGAAAATAAATAAATAAAATTGTTTTTTAGTACTTTATTTAGAGCATTTGCACTTTTGGCTACATTACATTAGTTTTGACATGTTAGGAAATATTGGAATTCATTTAAATTATAGAGATTGCATCGTGGGAACAACATTTAGAAGCATACCATATCCTTGAAAATCAAGACTAGTACTTAGTAGTGTTTTTATATTTTCTTCTTTTTATATATGTTCAGTCATTATACCATTCGTTTCACAATCGCACATATTGAGTAAGAAAAATCCATTAAAATTAACGATGAATAATTAAAATTGATTAGAAACGAATTTTTTTTTCAAAGTACGCAAAAAATCTCATGATCTAGAGTCTTGGAATAGGATTTTGTGAGTAAACTTCTCCAAGTCTATAAAACTCAACGTATGTGTCTGACCAGGGAGTGGAAAAACCCATTGTGTAATTAATTTCCTTGGGAGGCTTTGCTCACACTAGATTTAAGCACAAGATCACGCGAAGTTGGATGCAGAGATATCCCTACAATACCTTCCTAGCATTAGAGATATTTTTGGGGTTCTTTTCATTTTTGGGGGTTTTTCTAGTGCATTTACCTCCTTGAGAGGCAGTGCTTTCGATAATTTTGTATTTTCTACCCTTCCTATATAGTGGAGTGAACCTGTGACTGTTTCGCTGAGAATTTTTTATATCATGGTGACGCTAGTTGCTTGACCTAGGTATCCACATAGATGGCTTGCAAGGGTTATTCTGCAGGTACCCTGAGTCAGGTAGGGATCAAACAACACACAGACTTTATGGAGGATTTTCTCTCTGGAGGAATCTGACCAACTGCGCTATGAATCCCATGAAGGTCCTTATAACTAATTTTGTTACCTCCACTCTATTGTTTAGGATTCTCATCCCCTCTTGGGAGAGGCATACCTTATATAGTTCGAGAGGTCCCTTTAGCCATCATATCATGTTTTTGTGCATTGGCATTTAGCTTTATTTAGGAGTTTTCTCTTTCTTAATTAGTTGGCCTTAGCATTTTGTATTACATCACGAGTTCTAAGCCATCGTTGAGAAAGGATAGCCTCCCCTCTAATCTCGTCATCTTTTGAATCAACCACAACGGTGTGGTCCTTTACCGAAGATGCCTCCTAAAAGGCATAGAATTAATAAACATGGTACATATATCTCCACCACCTAGACTCATGATCATCCTACCATGAGTACCAAGTCATATATGAATGTATCAGGAATCCCTTTGACTCCAAACTCCGCTATAGTTAGTGAAGTATCCTCGACTCCTTCACCATCGATGGTGTGGATTCCATTAAATCCCTCGTTTAATACTACCCAACCCATCGTCTATACTCAGCCCATGGGAATGAATCCTTTTGTATTCCCGGGTGGTACACTAAATCATAGTACTCAGTCAATTCCTTGGGCCTCTTATCCTTTCTCTTTTGGTATGTTATACATGACTTCACAGAAGTCATCCTCTGTTTCGATGTCTCGTGTGAACCCTAGTTTTGGGTCTGGGGATAAGACGCTTCCTTATTATCCTTTATCATTTGGTGGGGATCATATCCATCAACCAACTCCCATGGTAGGTGGTTGGAATAATCCTTCCTCCATACCCAATCCTAGATACAATTTTCCAAGGTGGAGTGCTCAAATGGGTAGTCCTTTTACTTCTTATATTTCATCCATCATTCCTTTTTCCACAACATAAATTCATATGAACTCTTTTCTTATGGAAATCCTTTCTCTAACCTTCGGTGTTTCATCAGGGGGAATTCAATTTTATGGTATGGGAAACCCCCCACACAAATTTCCTTCATATTGGGGAAACATATATCCTCACATGAGTAACCCTTATCATGTCGCTTTCTCCTCGGAAGCGGATTCCTTGGGGATGATTCCCTTACAAAATTTTATGGATCAATTGGGAGGAGGATACTATCCTAACATAAAGGGCCATGGTGTATACCAAAACCTTGTCTTGCCCGTGATCTCTCAAAACAAATCTTTCCTGAGAGCTTGGTCTCAAACGCTGCAACCCCAAATCCCTTTTCTAGCCGTGTTATATCTTCCAGACTTGTCAAAATTGACGAATGACCTAGTGCATCATGATCCATCATGGCCCCCCGTCCCTACAAAGATTCCCTCTGACATTCCAAATTTTGAGGGCAAGACTGGTGAGCACCCAAGTGATCATGTGACTACCTTTCAACTATGGTTCTCGTCTAACTCCCTTGGTGACGATTTTGTTCAAAGTGTATCGAAGAAAAAATAAACCAGATGTGCTAAGAATTTGATGGAATTTCTTGGTCAACAATGCTTTGAGACCATGCTTCAATATAATCAACTCTTGGTTTCTCAAGAATGCTACTATCTTGGGTTGAATGAAGAGTTTCCAATTTGGAAACACTTTCATCATATTTCTTATCATTGACCACATCCAATATTCTTGATTTATCAGCTATGTCTTGAAATAATTCTTCTTTTATGCAATGAAAATCCTTCCCATCGTTGTTCTTAAGATTAATTTCTTCCACCAATTGTTCTTTCTACCAATGCTCTTGTTACTTTTCATCATACATTACAACATATTTCATATGAGTATGTTGGTTTAATTCATCTTGTGCATTTGGTGGAGGATCTTCAATTTCATTCTCAAACTTGCTTCTTGAAATATATTCATATGGAGTATATGAGAGGATCAAATCTTGTTCTTGCAAATTGGAATTTTCATTTTCATTTTCAATAGTGTGACTTGATGTAGAAAAATATTTTAATATTTGATTAGATTTTTCTTCCAAAACATTCACTTCATTGTCTTTTTCCCATATGGGAGATAGTGGGTGGGAAGCAACATTGAAATAATCAAAAAGAGAATATGAGTGCATTCTTGGGATGAATTTTTCAGCAAATGAGGTTTCCAACATATCCCTATTGGTAATGATCCCACACAACAATGAATAGAAACATTCAAGAGCATCCCCACGAAGAGTTTGTAAAAATAATCGACATTTAAAAATGTCTTCAGTGATATTTAAAACATCGCATGCTCTTTTGAATTTAAACAAGTGTTTCTTTGCATCCTCTGATGTATTCCCAAAAAATGTGGAAAATTTTTCAATAGGAATATTAGGCATCTGAAAATCAACCTCTAGTAGATTTAAAGGGGTTCTATGAAATCGCCTCCTTCTTTGGTTACCTCTTCCTTTTGTTTCATATTGTAAATCCATTGATGGGCTTGGTTAAGAAGGAATATTGGTGTCACAATATGAATGAAGTTATTTGGTGGAGTCGCCATGAGGATTTTCTTGAGTTTCTTGAATATTTCCAATAGATTTTCTAAGGAATTTAAGAGTTATTTCAATGGAATCTCCAGGGAATTCATTATCCTGAATATTTAATGGTTCTTGGCTCTTTTTGAGGTCATTCAAATATATATAAATAATTCTTTCATAAACCCCATGCATCTAGAACAAGTAGTATATTTCTTGAATCTTCTTTTTGAAACTTTGAAACATGGAGATTATGGTTCTTCAATCAAATATGAAACAAATCCTCAAATATATTGAAAATAAATCGTTCACTAGTATGGTCGCCAAAATGTTTATCTAAAATATTTTTTTACGGTCTTAAGTTCAACCTCACGAGGATATGAATTCCACTGCATTTTTAGAGAGGTGGTACTCCTCTTTGGATGAAAGATTTGTTTTATGGTTTTGAAATGAATGTAAAGGGTGAATTCTAAAAAGAAAAACCCAAGAGATATTCTAATAAATATTATATATATATATATATATATAGACACACACACACACACACACACACACAACCCTTATATAAAATTATACAAATATACATCAGATCATTTAAAGAAAAGATAAGATAAAATGTGTTAACGGAGATTTGTGTCTACATGGTTTTCAAGTCTCCATTCAAAATACATTCTTTCTTTTTTGTAAGATAAACTGAACTTCGAATCTGTTATTAATTTTGCAATATGAAGAAATGGAAAAACAAATATGGGCATGTCATCAGAGAGCTTTAGAACATTTCATCATTAAAAATCAATAAAGAATATGATAGGAACACTTTAATATCTCATGCTCAAAATATCAAGTCTTGAGAGGTCATTAAATTTATGCCCTGAAATGTTCAACAACACATGTATTCCAATAGAGGACAAACACCTTCAGTAACCACTCACACAACCATATCAAATATGAACACACCGATATTTTTACATGGTAAAACGCCTACGGGGAAACATCCACAACCCCAGCCAGCCAATCATCCATTCTTTTTAAATAGATATCATGGATAAATTGGTTGTTAAGCCACGGATCAATGTATCTGTTAAGATTGAGGAGAGTATGAACCATCATATCACTCTATGTCGAGAACGTATCGCGATCATCGGATTTCCTAACTACAAATGCATACTAAAGAAACACGCATTTACCTAATGACACATTAGATCAAGTAGATGTTAAATAACTCCTAAGTGTCTAAATATCCTAACATCCTCCCTTAAAAACAACTTTGGATAGGATTGAATAATTTACAATAGTGACACAATAGGAGAAGGAAGGAAGAATTAGAACCTATCCCCCCTTAATGAAAACTTACTGAACTCCTAACACAGATCAAAGTTTGGAAAACTTCGCTTATGTAAGAGACTTTGTGAAAAAAATTGCAACTTGATCTTCTATAGGGAAAAAGATCACTTCAATAACTTGATCATGAATGAGATTTCCAATGAAGTGCATATGTATCTCGGTGTGTTTGTTGGGTTTATGTTGAACTAGGTCTTTGGTGAGATAAATGGCACTCTGATTGTCACACAGGAGGGTTGTCAGATGTTGTTGTTGGAATTCAAACTATGAAAGGATCTATCGAAGCCACAAGAATTCCTAACTTGCATTTATCTATGCTCGGTATTCTGCTTCTACTAAAGAAAGTACAATAATCTATTGTTTCTTACAGGCCTAAGTGACAGGTCCTTAATCAAGGATGAAAACATCACTTGTAGTAGACTTTCGATCATTAGGGTCGTCGGCCCAATATGAATCAATGAAACCAACCAATAAAGGATTCCCCCCTGAATTGTAATGTATCTTGAAATGAATTGTACCCAGGACATACCAAAGTATCCTTTTAGTTGCTTGCCAATGGATTTCATGGGGTGTTTGCATATACCAGGAAACAATACCAACAACAAAGAAAATATTAGGATGGGTATGATTCATGTATCCGAGGCTACTAACTAACTGGCAGTACAAAGTGGCATCAACTTCGGGAGAAGTAAGGGTGGCAGTAAGCTTAATGATGGGTATTCTATATGTACTAAAAACACTCAATTAAATTGTCAACCCGGGGTAACTTAGAGTTGTAGCACTATATGTGCCAAGGCAAAAAATCTAGAGGGAGTGTAGTCTAACTAAGGAGATGGTCTATCTAAGGGCTAATCTACTCAAGAAAATACTATCAATGAGAAAATCCTATCAAGGAACTTAAACTATTTACCCTAAGTAACTTTTAAACAGTGGATCGATGGATTGTCCTAAGAAAGCAAATGAAAACTCTACTTTAAGAAAATTAACTTGATCATTACAATGAGCAAAAACAAACTATCAAATTAATCAATTTAATGAAAAATAGCAACAACAAACTAATCTAATTAATCTTATTCAAAATGAAATAACAACAAAAGGTAAGCAAATAAACAAGCAAGCAACTATCCTATTAATACAAGAAAACAAGCAAGCAACTCACCCTATTCAAACTTATGCAGCAAGTAACTTAATAAAAACTACTTAACAAGAAACTAATCAAACTAATAAGCAACTGAACTCTATTCTTAAGATGAACTTCATAATTACTTCTAATCTACGAAAGGAAATCTTAACCTATTGAATTGAAAGCATCATGACAATATTCAAAGATTAATCGACAACTACTCTTTAATCTAAAATAACAAGAAAATTATTCTCTAATCTACAAAAGCTAGAAAACTTCAAATATAGTGTTGATAGTTATGTATTTTGTGTCTTATGATATCACGATGGCATTTAACAACTAATGATAACTCAAGAGGGATAAAATAAATATTAACTTCTCTAGCAAAGTGAAAGGTATGAATTAGGCAATCTAATGAGAACTTGGCCATTATAGAAGGAACATCAACTACCCTGAAAATCCATGCGATTCTTCAATTCATGCATTAATCATCAACAATATGAAAACACTATTCTATTTAATTCAATTTCATTCTATGCTAATGTAAGCAAATTCACACTACTAGTTATTTACAACTAAGAACTAAACTCAAAAGCAAACTTCAAATTGGAATTGCAATCTAAATATAGAATTGAAATTGCATAAATTAAATTAAACTAATCCTATTTTAACAATTTAAATTGCAAAGGGAAATACTCATAAAGACATAACTCAAATCCTATTTCTAGTTCATGATATGAAAAGAGAATTAATAAGCGAACTAGATAATCAGACTAAATAGAAACTAAATAAGTAAACTATGAAACAAAACTAAAACTAACAGTTACCCACCCATCGAAACTTTGCCAAAGAAACTATTAACTTAATTACTTTGTTTTAACTTCTAACTATTTCGGGATACATAAATTTTAATGTATCATTTAATCACACAGGGGTTAGTGGCTTAATCTTAATCTTGTTTCCTATTTAATTAAAGAGACATGGCATATTAAAACTATCCTTCATAATCAAACTACAGCAAGAAACTGAAACAATTAAGCTATGAACAACAATTACATAGTAAGTAAAAAATGACAAAAACTCATGTACAGGAAATAAAATAAATAACAATTACACTACTTGAATTCGCAATTTAACTAACTAAATATTCACTGAGACCACTGGTGGGCCCCCCAGCAGGTCGTGGCTACTCCTCAATAGTGAATCACGAGCTCAAGAAACTGTTGGATTATTGAGAGGGGGGGTGAATCAATAATAGAGAAATTTAATCCTTTTAACCATATAATCCAAGTGTTATATCAATGTAGCATTATCATCCAATAACTGCAGAGTAAATAAGTAATGAACAAATGAACAATCATACACATACACAGTACACCAGTGTTTTATGTGGAAACTCAAAGAAAGAGAAAACCACCGAATGATTTTTCTTATATATCTTGAAGAATTACATTCATTGGAAGCACCAACTTCCTTTGTTTTCCAGCTACAACTAGATGAAGGCTCCAACCCCCTAGTTTCTTAGGCTACAACCTGAGGGAAGCTCCAACTCCCCAATTATCTGGCTACAACCAAAAGGCGGCTACAACCCCCTATGTTCTCTAGCTACAATCGGAAGGTGGATACAACCACATATCCTTGCCCCGTCCAACCGCCCTGACATATAAGTAGAATGATGGAACCATTGCTACACTATCACTATGATATATAATGTTGTAAACCTATACCAAACAACCTATACCAATAACTTGAACCATGCATCAACTTGTACCTCAACATGTAATCAACATGTACCATAAACAAGTGCATCAACCATGCACCAACCTATACCAACCAACCTATAATCAACTTGTACCATAAACAAGTGCATCAACCATGCACCAACCTATACCTCAACTTGTACCATGAACAAGTGCATCAACCATGCACCAAACCTATACCTCAACTTGTACCATGAACAAGTGCATCAACCATGCACCAAACCTGTACAAATAACTTGTCACAACAACCTGTCACAACAACTTGTCCAAACAACCTATCACAACAACCTGTCTCATCAATTTTATTAACCAAATCAGATATACTCACCAAGATCAATC
>JZKD02S2077034.1:458876-475369 GCA_000966675.3 Picea glauca | reverse complement strand
AACCTCTTAGTTTGACTAAGCTTCTGGCTCTCGAATACAATGGGGTGTCCTACCTTCATCAAAACTGCACCGATCCCTTCGCGGGATGCGTCACACTCTAGTACAAATGGCATGGTGAAGTCTGGTAGTGCCAACACTAGACAAGTGCCCATGACTTCCTTCATGTGATCAAAGGCTTCCTGTGATTTCTCGGTCCATATGAAGGCCCCATTCTTAGTAAGATCTGTCAGCGATGCTTCAAGATGAGAAAAACCCCGGACGAACCACCTGTAATAGTTGCACAGCCCAAAAAATCTCCTCAATTATGTCATGTTCTTGGGCGTCGGCCAATCCATAATGGCCCTCATATTCTCTTGGTGCACCTGTACCCGTTGTGCACTGATGATGTGGCCTAATTAAAGCAGCTCTGTCATACCAAACTCTCACTTGGACTCTTTGGCATATAATGATTGTGCCTCCATGATGCTCAATACCTCATCCAGGTGCCTCATATGTTCTTGCCATGACCGACTATAGATCAAGATGTCGTCGAAGAAAACCAAGACCGATTTCCTTAAATTATCCCTGAATATATGGTTCATGCAAGACTGGGATGTAGCGGGTGCATTGGTTAGCCCAAATGGCATAACCAGGAACTCGAAGTGTCCAAAATGACATCAAAATGTCGTCTTCTCTATGTCCTGCTCTTGGATACTAATCTGATGGTATCCAGAGCGTAGATCAATTTTTGAGAAGAAAACCACCCCATGCAGTTCATCCATCAACTCGTCAATGCATGGGATAGGGTATCGGTTCTTGATGGTTTTCTTGGTCAAGGCTCGGTAATCAATGCACATCTGCATGGTGCCATCCTTCTTTAGAACTAAGACAACTGAAGAAGAAAATGGGTTGTTGCTCGGTCTAATGTGTCCCATAGCCAGGAATTCCTTGATTGCCTTCTCTATCTCATCCTTGAACCTCCTAGAATGATGATGGGGGGGTGATCATAGGTTTTGCCCCCTCCTCCAACTCAACGGTGTGTTCAAATCCCCTGTCAGGTGGTCTCCCTGGTGGAATTGCCTCAAAGGCCTATTGATGTCATCCCAATAAATTCTTGATCTCTGTATGGTATTGTTGTCGACCTTCTGAATCCTTCTGAGTAGTGATCAAGCATTCTGTAGCATATGCTACCTCCCCATGTCTAAATATCATCTCCATCCTCTTGGCTAAAACTGTCTTGGGTGCTCCTGTCAACGTACCTCTTAGAACAACCTTCTTCCCATCCTGATCTCTGAATCCCATTTCCAAGGTTTGGTAGTTGGTAGTGATTTTTCCCAAGGTAATCATCCACTGAAATCTTAACACCACATCTGTGTCTGATAAGTCAACCACATAAAATGTGTTTCTCACTGTGTAGTTGCCTAAATTCATCTCTAAGTTTTTAACTCTGTCTAGACACTCCACTGTGTGGCCATCTACTACCGCAACATCAAACCCCTCAAAATCCTCTGTCTAAAGTGCTCGTCTCGATACTAGTGAAGTGTCGATGAAGTTGTGGGTGGCCCCACCATCTATCAGGGTGATTACCCATTGCCCCTGAATAATCCCTCTTATACGGAGGGTATCACACCTAGGAACACTAGAAATGGTTTCTATGACACCTCCCTTTGTTGGTTTCCTCCTGTTAGCCTGTTCTAGAGGTTGTGGGACTACTGGAGGGTGGGCTCCTGCAGGTGTTGGTGGTCTACAGGGAGGCTTCTCCTCTATTGGTGCTTACTCCTCCTCTAAACTAGTGGATCCACTGTCCTGCTCCTCCTCCTCACCGTCCACGTTGTCTGTTGCTACCTCAATATAATGAATCTCTCCCTTGCCCATGCACCTGTGGCCTGGGACCCAAGCATCTTTGCAGCTAAAGTAAAGCTTCTTCCTCATAAGCTCTCGCCTAGTCTCATCATCCAAATTCTCCTTACCCTTCCATTCTCTCTGGAATGGCTTCGTGTCTCGATACCTCTAGGGCACAAATGGTTTGGAGAAAGTTTTAGTCTTTGGCACTGAGTCTTCCAGATCTCGAGTGCAAAGAATGGAATCCTGCAAAGTGGGAGGCATGTATGCCTTCACCCATCCTCTCAAAGGCTCTGTGAGTCCTTCTGTGAATAGAATGATTAGCCTGGGATTTGATATATCTGTCACTGCCACGAATACCTGCTGAAACTCTATGATGAACGCCTCTACTATGCCAGTTTGTCTCAACTAGGCTAGATCCTTGAAGTGTATCTCGGGATCCTTCCTGTCAAACCTGTCCATGAGCCTATATGTAAACTCCCTATAGGAGGTGATGCAACTGTGACCCAATGTCACCATTCCATGATACCACCACTCGTGTGCCTCACCCTCCAAGTGTAAGGTCGCGAAATTGATGGCCTCTGTCTCGGTCATCTGGTTGAGCTTGTAATATGTGTCTAGCTTATGTACCCAAGCTCTGGCGGTGTATTTGGATGATCCGTCGAAAGAAGGGATGGTGAGTTTCCCAACTTTTCGGATGAAATCGAGGTTATGCCCCTGTTGTTGTTGTGGTCCTCCCCTGTGCGGCTCTCTGGGGTGGTTCCTGAGTCTGAGTCCACAGTACTCGACTAAGGTCATGTCCTGATGGAAGTCACGACCCAATGATGCATACTCCCTCCTATACTCTGCAATGTCATCGGCATGAGTGGGTGGCCTTTGTGCCATCGGTGTTGGTGTTGCTACTAGGGTGCCCTCTGGAAACTGGGAAACAAGAGTCTGGGAATCCTACTCGCAGAGGTGTATGTGTGAGTGGGTGATTGGGGTCTACTTCC
Source organism: Picea glauca (assembly GCA_000966675.3). Lineage (NCBI taxonomy): Eukaryota > Viridiplantae > Streptophyta > Pinopsida > Pinales > Pinaceae > Picea > Picea glauca. The sequence goes on along the minus strand of JZKD02S2077034.1, from coordinate 472,556 downwards.
TGCTCCCGAGTTCCCCTGTGCTGCATGCGGGACTTGTGTATCTTGGGTTCCCACTCTAGCCAATCTATCAACAACTTATGCCAAGGACTGAGACATGGTCCATTGACTAGCTAACATATCATTGATAACCTACATGAAAGTTACCTCTGGATCTACGGGGGCCTTGCCACTGCCCTCTAGTTTCTCATATCTATCTCCTAGCATCCTCTCTGCCTCGCGCTCAGCCTCACGCTCTACCCTTCTCTCTGCTTCTATGTGTGCCTCTTCCTCTTCCTCTAAGCTAGGAGGAAAAGGGGAAAAATCAGGTCTATGCCTTCTTTCCTGATGCCTGTTGTAAGTGACATATTCGTCACCTACATTTTCATAGCCCTCTGGGTCTTCTGCTGCACTCATTGTCTTTAGTCACAAGCTGGCAGGACTAAAGCTTTGATACCATTGTAATGTTCCTGACTTGGCTACTCTAGGAAACATTGCTAATGTGTGTGTAGGATCAAAGGTTTACAGCATATAAATGATTATACAAATAATAAACGCGGCAATGGATGACAAAGTTTGTATTATGATATCTCTGTGGATTACAAAATGGCCGAATGCAGCTGAATAAACTGACAATACTAGACTAGATCAACAAACAAAGGATCTTAGCCAGAATACAAATAAGCAATTGCGGATGAATAACAACACTAGGCTAGATCAAAAGACAAAAGGATCTTAGTCGGAATACAAGCAACTAAAATATAATACCCAGAATATGGGAGCACTACGGAATCAATGAAGAATGATGGAAGACTTGGATGATCTTCCCGGTGACTAGGGTGTGTCTTTCAACACCGAAATCAACCAACTGATGTCTTCCTCCTTGTTAGAAAAACATGATCATGGAGCAATAAAATAAAACAAATGCGGAAACAAAAAACAGAAGATACACAATACAATAGAGACACAGATTTACGTGGTTCACCCAGTGTGGGCTACGTCCACCAGAGAAATTGTCAGGTCCTTCCTTTATTATTATTCAGCATATGAAGGGATACAACCTACAACAAACCCACTGTAACTTCCTCTTCTTTCTCTCACAGTCTCCTATCTCAGAATAAAATATTCACCATCAACCATAGCCGCAATATATTTCCCTCATAAAAGAGGGGGTTGCCTTCTAGGGAAAAAAACCCTAACATAATCTCTATCGTTAGATCTGCGACCTTATAATGAATGGTCCAGATTTACAATGAAATTACAATATACATTTACAAGGAAATTTTTCCTTAGGGGGCTTCACCCCCGAACCCCCGCTGGGGGCCCACTTTCCCCCAAACCCCCTAGCCGAGGGGATATCCCCCCCGGATCCCGTAGAGGGGGTACCCCCCCTCTGCACTCCCCCGCGTGGAAGAGTGTACATACTTCTGGGGTGTAAATACTTCATGGGGTATAAACACGGCTGAAAGTAAAAAGACCTTTGAATCAGGAACATAATCAGGCTCCACAATCAACACTCCTAGAATACACTAAACTATCTCTCCTTAGATGTGCCTCTTCTCCTCAATGATAAGTCATAATCTGCATAATGATGAATTAGGTTGCTGACCCTTCCTTTATAGCTTTCCAAAACCCTAAATCATGTTGAAACCCTAATTCAATGTTGACTTCCAAAACCCTAAATCACTGTTGAAACCCTAATTCATTGATGACTTCTATTTTTAGCTCATAATGACTTAAAAGCGCTTTTAACCCTTTTTAGTTCAATGTCACTTTATGAATATAACACCTATAACTGGAGTGACCTCTAGTAACCCTGTTTACCCCTCTTTGGCCCTGGCTATAGTCTAATGGGGCGGTTTAGACCATTAAGCCTCCTCTCTGGAGCTCCTATTTGGAAAGGGACATTACATAACCCTGGAAGATGAAACGCTAAAAGGTTTGTGGGCCCTGATGGGGGTAGTTGATACATCAACTTCTCAAGGGCCTAACGTTTGCATACGATCTATGTTTGGGGCGCACAATAACTCATTGAAAAGGTCTAGAAGAGAAGAACACATTCCCACTGGGCCTAGGTGATAGTTTAAGGCTCTAGCTTGTGCCTTCATCTATCACCTGGGATCCCAAAAAAAACATTGTTTAGGGCCTCAAAATGGCCCCAGAAGTTTGGGACCCGAAAAACTGAAGAAAAATTGCCAAGGTGGAAAGTTGTATTTCGAGCCAGTAGAATAGCTGGGTGGCCCTTGATATCCACCTGGATCAAAGATAAATAGATACAAAACCTTAATTAAATGAAAATATAAATGGCATAAATAGAAAGCAAGAGAAGCTTTTGGACCTATTTAATATAGATCCTAAGAAATTATGGAGGAAAATTCTAACTTGTAAAAATAAAGAAAATAGTAATATTCCCTTGAAGGGTTGGGATTTTTACCTTAAAAATATGTATGAATCCCCCAATGCCATGGATATCATGCCAAATATCTCTACAAAGGATGGATTTTTTTCTATAAAAGACATTAAGTTTTGGGTTAAGCGGCTCTCAAAAGGAAAAGCTAAGGACATCGAAGGTTACCAAGATAAAATATCAAAAAATGGAGGACCTATCCTCATCCCTCTCTTACATAACCTCTTCAATTTATCTATCCAACAACGCTTCCCAAAACCTTGGACTCAAAGCCTCATTGTACCTATTTTTAAAACTAGAGATAAAAACAATCCCTCTAATTATTGGACCATTATGATTAGCCCCATTTTAGCTAAGCTATACGAAATTGTTTTGAAAAAGAAGATCAACACATGGCTAGAAAGCCATGGAAAAAGAGTTAGAGGCCAAGCTAGGTTTAGAGGCTACCATTCCACTATGGACCACCTTGTTACATTTAGGATCATTGTAGAGGAGTGTTGTAATGATAAAACTGATCTTCTTTGTTGTTTCATTGATTTTATAAAATATTTTAACACTATGCCCCAAACTAACCTCTGTAATAGGTTAAAAGAGCTTAAAGTCCCTTTCAAGTTAAGAGGTGTTGCAGTAAGGCTATATGAAAAATTTATTGCCAATTTTAGGAACACTAAGGGTTGGTTGGAAGAAATTAACTATAATATAGGATTCAAGCAAGGTTGTCACATATCCCCTACCCCTTTCTGCATAGGTATTGATAAATTAGAAGATTGTTTGGAGGATGCAAGTTGTGTTTTCCCGACACTCACTAGTATAGTCGTCATCCTCCTTCTTTATGTTGATGATATTTTTCTTATGGCGAAGATTCCCTATGACCTAGGTAAGCAACTAATAACACTCAAGGACATCTGCTCTAGAATGGGCATGACTATGAACATTGACAAAACAAAGGTTATGATAACCAAATCGAAAAGGATCACCTACGATAATTTTGTTTATGACAACAATACATTGGAGGTAGTATCTGGAATTGATATACACCACAAGCTTAATTGGAACTACAACATTGAGAAAAGGATAAATGGAGGGTGGAAAGCTTATTATGGGCTAGAAACAAACTATAAATCAGTAGAACTTTGGCTTTGGGATAAAAAAAAAAACTCCTCTTTCACACTCTCATCACTCCAATTATCTTATACAGATGTAAAGTTTGGGGTTGCAGTATATATAGAGAATCTTGGAGAAATATAGGACATATCCAAAAGAATTCTATAAATTATAATCTCAAAATTAAGGGGAACACACCCTATCATATCCTCTTCATAGAAGCAGTCGTCAAAACCACGAGTAGATCAAGCGAGAATGGCATAAAAATGCCAAATCTTGGCTAAATCATTGGGGAATACAATAATAATACATCATAAATATTATCACTTCTAAATTTAAGGAGAATATGTGGTGTGATAAAGAATTAGTTGATAAAAGGAAATTAAGATACTACAAGGAGATGGTCAACCCTAATTCAAAATTTCAAAACTACCTCTCAATTTTGAAAAGTGCAAAGAAGAAAATCAACATTGTTAAAATAAGAACAAACACTCACTAGCTACATAGTGAAATTGGGCATTGGACAACTCCCAAAACACCATGGGAAGAGAATATCTCACCTTTGTGACACTATGTGTGGATTTCTCTACCTATACCCATAATAGATCCCAATTTAAAAATATATGCCACATTATCAACCTTCCTAACCTCCTTAGTCATCAAAACTATGGTGATCTTGGAAAGCTTAATGCTTTTTGACCATAAAAATAGAATTTTAAAGAAATTAAAATAATTTCTTACCTTCTTAAAATCCAATACACTAATTGTTCATCATCCTCATCATATTATTTTTACTAAATATTATATTTTGTTTCTTTAATAATTAATACAAATTATATAATATTGATTATTCATCATAACCAATAATTCTATTTTTTAATTTTCAACTTCAAAGTCTCTTATTCCTTAAATAAATACATATGTATCTAATACATTCAAACTTATCTACTATAATTTTTTATAATTTTGTGTTCATTTATTACCAATACAACATAATTCAAACTTGTATACTATATTTTTTTTAAATTTGTATCCATTTATTACCTATACAACATACTTAGAAACTTTATGTTTTTAGATTTATTCATTTTTGTTATACAACATTTTCATTATCATATATAACCATCATAATTTTTATCTTAATATTAGATTTATTATTTTTATTATACAATATTTTCATTATCATATATAACCATCATAATTCTTATGGTAAATAACTCTTTTGTGTTGAAGTGTTTTAAATTGTAGTAAAATCATATATTTTTTTATTTTTTTTTAAATCATGTTTAATCTTTTTAATTATCAATTTATAATATGTTTAATAAATTATTATTTTTATAATTAAAATTTTAAATATTAAAAAATAAAGCCTTATATTTATGTTTCTAAGAAATTATACATTTTATATAGTATAAATTTGAATTGAAATTAATTATTAAATTTTAAATTTGTAAAGATAATTATCAAGTTTTAATTATCTTTAACATTGATTTATTATACATTTTTCTTTTCTTTTCAAAAATGTTTATGCATATTATTTCTTAGATGAGTTTAGTATTAAAGTCTTTTATATTTATTATAAAATCTAAATTCAATATCCAATGGATATAAGCTTGCAAAATTAAGATACACAAATTTTAAATGGGATAATTAACTCTCATTCAAGTGGTCTTCATTGCCTTGCATGATTATGTGATATCTCTTGTCTTCCTGGGAGATACCTCTTATTCTTACCTTTATCTTTAAATTCAATCTTGTCATCTAATCTATTATCATATATCAAATTTTATATATATATATATATATATATATATATATATATATATATATATATATACATTTTCTTTAGATTTATCATATTGTTTTTTTAAACATTATGCATCATATAGTGTCAATAAGTTTATCTTTATTAAATTATTATTTTACTAAATTTAGTGCATTTATATGATCAATTTTTAGTTAAGAATTTAATATGTTACTTACTAGAATTGAACCTAGGTAGAAAGGATCACAATTATTTCTCCTAATACTTATAGAAGTGTAGATCAGTTGGCGATATAATGCAAGGAGACATTCCTTGTGACATTGCTTCTTCAAACTATTAGAAGAATAATGAAACGTCTAGAATGAATTAAATTAGAATATTGTTTTAGAGGTGGTTTTATTGTTACAGAGATTGGGTTTGAGATCCACTTAGATAGGAGTGTGATTGGATTATAAATGTAATCAATTTATTTGCATAATACAAGTTGTGTGAGCTCCCTCTCACTTGTGTAAGGTTGATGTTAAGTTTTTTATATGGTATCAGAGCTCAGGAGAAGGGAGCTGTACGAATTGGAGTTTGGTGAGAAAGTCGTCGCCTGCCAAAGCGTGAGCGTGAGGAGTTGGGGCTGTCAACTGTCTATTTTTTTCTTGGCGTGTACAAAATTTGTGGGCCATCATCCTATCACCAGGAAGAGTCCACATGAAGAGTAATGTTGGTGTTGCGTAGGAGTTGTTTGTTGCCTGACAATATTTTTTTTTTAAATCGTTGGTTATTGAATACTAGGCTATCATTGTTGTTGGAACTACGAGAGGAGATAGCTGCATGTGGATTGCTATCTGCACGCCAGTGGAGATTATTGCTTGTACACACGAGACCGATGCGTTGTTTCTCCTGAACTAGATTGTTGTGAACTGATGTGTTGTGCCTTCACTCTGCGTAGTTCCTGCGTGGTATGTTTGTCCATTGTTGTGGATGCATGTTGTTAATTCTATCCGTTGAAGTGTACATTGATTGGTGGAGTGTTTGTTGTGAATGAGTGATGTCGTTGCGCCATCCCTCGACTGACTGATGTATGTGGTTCGTGAGTGAAGAGGAGGAGTCTGCGATGCCGACTGTTGTGGCTGATGGCTTTCCCAGGTGCCTACATGAAGAGGAGGAGCACACACTATATGTGACCTACGTGAAGCGTGAGAAGGGCCGTTGTTTCTTTTGCAGAGTGAAGTTCTGCCATTTCTGATTTTGCATATATGTTGAATGTTGTCTTCTGTTAAAATTTTGTTCTGAAGTCCATTCTTCAGATAAATTGCTTTCTGATCGAATAAGACTGCTGAGAAGGAGCCTGTGTGAGAGGTAAAATCCAGCAACAGTTTTTTTGTTTTTTGGCAAATAATCTTTGAATTATTTGTGGTAGAATATGGCAAACCCTCTCGCCAATTCATATTTAAATGAATCCACCAAGATTGATGGTGAAAACTATGTAAACTGGAAGTTTAAGATGACCACCATTCTCGAGGCATATAGCCTATGGACGATTGTCAAAGGTGATGAGCCCAAACCCACTATTGTTGCCTCGATTCCAAATTGGGATAGGCGAGAGATGAAAATGAAAGTGTTGTTGCGCATGTCCATAAAGGACAACATCATTCCTCATATAAGGGACTGTAAAACTTCCAAAGAGATGTGGGATGTTCTCAAAGGTTTGTTTGAAACCTCTAATGCAAATCGCATTTTATTTTTAAAGACTAAGCTACTATCTATCAAAATGGAAGCCAATGAAAGAATAAAAATTTTGTTTCCAGAATTAAAGATTTAAGTGATAAGCTGGGTGACATTGGTGAAACAGTTTCTAGTAGTGATTTAGTAACTGTTTCTTTGAAGGGTTTAGTCCAAGACTAAAGGCTTTATTTCAGCACTCTCAGCTAGACAAACGCCTCCTACATTTGATGAATTGGCTGGGATTCTTCTTCGAGAGGAAGAGAGAATGAATAATTTTGATCTGGATTCAAGTGGCTCAGATTTGGCGTTGATTGCAAGAGGCAAAAGATTATACCATGGGAAACTGTGGGACAAGAATAGAGGTTGGTTTCAAGCAAAGAAAAAAGGTATGACACATCCTAATTCTTATGTTAAGAGAAATGTTGAATTTGATTATTGTGGAAAACTTGGACATCTTGCTAAAGATTGCTATAGAAGAAAGAATCATAAATCAAATCAGAGACATAGAAGGCATAATGGAAATTTCATGAATAGAGACACTTCAGTTAATGATGGATTTAAAAATCTTAAATTGTTTATTTATGAAACTGCATTGTCTATTGAAATCGATGATGAGACTTCTTGGTTCATAGATTTTGGTGCATCAGCTCATATGACTTGTAATAAAGAATGGTATGATGAATATTATCATAAAACAGACGGCACACACATTTACCTAGGACATAACAGATCACATAAGGTCCAAGACTATGGAGTAATAAGTGTGAACTTACCTAATGGACAATTGAGATAGATTCATAATGTGATGTATGTTCCTGGTATTAAAAATAATTTTATATCAGTGTCAAGTATCACTGATAATAATCTAAAAGTGGAATTTGGTAAGTTGAGGTGTGTTGTAAAAGATGTCCAGAATCACTACAGGGTTGTTTCCATAGGTACCAGGGTTGGTGGATTGTATAAATTGGATGTGACAATGAAGCATCATGTTGCATTGACATCCACAGCAATGTTAACAGAAGAGTTATGGCACCACAGGTATGGACACCTAAATTACAATGATTTGATGTTGTTACAACGAAAAACTATGGTAGAAGGTATTCATGCTATGAATAATGATCAATTTCCATGTGAAGCATGTGCACTTGGTAAACAACATAGAGAGGAGTTTCCTGTTCATACAGAGAAAAGACAAACAAAAATTCTTGAATTAATTCATACTGATGTATGCGGACCTATGCAAACTAGGTCACTTGATGGTGCTTCCTACTTTCTTATTTTTGTTGATGATATATCTAGATATACATGGGTCTATTTCATAACGAGTAAAAGTGATGTATTTGAGTACTTAAAAGAATTCAAAACTATGATGGAAAAACAAACAGAAAAATGTATTAAAGTTCTCAGATCTGATCAGGGTGGTGAGTATATATCAGGGGCACTTAAAAGTTATTGTAAATTTCATGGGATCCAAAAAACATTTACAGTACCTCATACACCTCAGCAAAATGGTGTTACTGAGAGGTGGAACATAACACTAGTGGAGTCTGCTCGCAGTATGCTTCAAGGTAAAAACATTTCTAATGGTTTTTGGGCAGAAGCCATTAACACTGTTGTTTATTTAAAGAATCATAGTCCAACTAAGAAATTAGATTTCCAAACTCCTTTTGACATTCTTTATGGTTATAAACCTGATGTCAGTCATTTAAGATTATTTGGATCCACTGCCTTTGCACATATTCCAAAGGAGGAGAGAAGGAAACTTGATGCAAAGTCAATCAAGTGTGTTTTATTGGGTATTGTACTGATAAAAAAACATACAAATTGTTTGATCCCAGTTCACATAAATTATTTGCAAGTAGAGATGTGATGTTTCATGAGAATGCAAATAAAGTTGATATAATGAATGATGCATATCATAGTGATAAACATGTCAAAATAGATGCAATGGTTAAACAGGAATAGGATAAGGTACAGGGATAGGTTCAAGAACGAAATGAAAGCAGTAAGGACACTTCAAGAAATCAGGATACATCAAGTGGAGAAGAGTCACCACAGAGTAGGAGATGAGATGAAAGCAGTGAAGGACCAAGAAGGTCATCATGACAAACTCAACCACATATAAGGTATAAAGACTATGCATTGATGTCTCATGTCATGAATGTTGTAGAACATGTAAACTATGATCAAGCTAAAGAACATGAAGAATGGAGAAATGCTATGAATGATGAATATGACTCCCTTATGAAAAATAAAACATGGGAGTTAGTTGAACTGCCTGAAAACAAAGTCCCCATTGGAAGCAAATGGTTGTATAAATCTAAATTTAAAGCAGATGGTAGCATTGACAAATATAAGGCAAGATTAGTTGCAAAAGGATATTCACAAAAGGAGGGAATTGATTATGAAGATACTTTTACACCAGTGGCTAAATTGAATACAATTAGAGTACTGATTGCCTTAGTTACAAAACATAATTCGAAGTTACATCAGTTAGATGTCAAATCCTCTTTTCTGAATGGTGATTTAAAGGAAGAGGTTTATTTGGTTCAACCTGAAAGGTTTGTCAAGCAGGGACAAGAGCATCTAGTCTGCAGGTTAAAGAAAGCATTATATGGTTTGAAACAGGCACCGAGATCATGGTATGTAAAGATAGATACCTTCTTTTATCAGAATGGGTTTGTGAAAAGAAAGAATGATCCTAATCTATGTGTTAAGAAAGATGAAGAAGGAAATGTTGCTTTAATATATTTATATGTGGATGATCTCATTATTATAGGCAATGCATGCAAGTTAATTGAAGAGATTAAAATTCAGTTATCTCAAGATTTTGAAATGAAAGACCTCGGTGAATTGCATTATTGTTTAGTACTTGAGGTTTGGAGAGAGCCTGGTAAAACATTGATCACTCAAAGTAAATACACAAAAGAAATTCTTAAAAGGTTCAACATGAGTGAATGTAAAGCTACAACAACTCCCTTAGAACAGAATGTAAAGTTGTACAATGAAGATGGATCTAAAAAGGCAGATGGTACTTTATATCACTAGTTGGTGGGAAGTCTGAACTACCTTACCACTACAAGGCCATACATTGCATACTCAGTCAACATTCTTAGTCAGTTCATGGCTAAGCCTTTAAAGAGTCACTGGAAAGCTGTGAAAAAAGTTCTTCGATGTCTGAAAGGAACTGTTAATTTTGGTGTTATGTATACTAATGATTGTGATGTTGAGTTGACAGGTTACTCTGATTCAGATTGCGCCGAAAATCCTGATGACAGAAAATCAACTTCAGGATATGCATTCAACATAGGTACAAAAGTCGTGTCATGGAGCAGTAAGAAACAACCAACTGTTTATTTATTGTCAACAGAAGCTGAGTACAAAGCTCTATGCAATGCTACTTGTGAAGTTGTTTGGTTAAGGATAATTCTTGAAGATATTGGCAATAAACAAATGGGGCCAACCATTCTCAAATGTGACAATCAAAGTTCTATTAAATTGGCACACAACCCAATTTATCATGCCAGAACCAAGCATATTGAAATTCAATATCATTTTGTAAGACAAAAGATACATTCAAAGGAAATTGACTTGATCTATTGTAACACTAGTGATAATGTGGCTGACATCTTTACCAAGCCTCTTGGAAAGATGAACTTTGAAAAATGTAGGAAACATTTAGGAGTGATAGAAAATCAGTTTCTTCATTTAAGGGAGATGTTAGAAAAATAATGAAGATACGTCTAGAATGAATTAAATTAGAATATTGTTTTAGAGGTGTTTTTATTGTTACGGAGATTGGGTTTGAGATCCACTTAGATAGGAGTGTGATCGGCTTATAAATGTAATCAATTTATTTGCATAATACAAGTTGTGTGAACTCCCTCTCACTTGTGTGAGGTCGATGTTAAGATTTTTATATGACATTGCTCCTTAATATGTTAGTTACTAGAATTGAACCTGGGTAGAGAGGATAACAATTATTCCTCCCAATACTTATAGAAGTGTAGATCAGTTGGCGATATAATGCAAGGAGACATTCCTTGTGACATTGCTCCTTCAAACCTCACACTCTTTGTGACATAGCTCCTTATGATATACATGAGAAAAAACAATCATTCCTCCCAAAAACATAAACTAAACCCAATTAACACAACTTCCTTATTTAAATGCTTCAACAATTTATACTTGATTAAGATTCTCAAAAAGTTATATTTTATTAAAATATGCAAAATTTTGAACTTTCCCATATAGAATAGTTCTTCATACATCTGGGAAGACGAGGAATGTTCACGACGATACAGCCCACTCAATAGATATTTTTCATTGTAACAACTGAGGCTACCACAATCAAGCTTCTTCTGGTTAATAGCTTCTCTCAATAATCAAAAGCTTGGCTTGTTGAGTTGCCAACTTCTGCAAAACTGAATCTAGTCGAATAGGTTCAATTTCGTTTCTCGAAAATCTTGAACTAAACCATAATTCCATGTGAAAATTTCGATATTACCCATACTTTGATAACTTAACTTTTCTCTTGCATGCCCAGTAAATAGCGCTCCGATTTCGAATTGTTATCTAGTGTGTGCTAGCTTCTAGATGGCGTTCTTCAGGTAATAATAAACTCATCGAACATGGTGAGTTTATCAGAAAATGGTGAGTTGATGTAGGGGAAAAATATATTTCAAATCAGAAAATTTGGCATGTAGTTTATCTTTATAAATGTTTTAATTTTTTTTAATATTTAATATTTTTAAGTTTATAGATTAAACTGTATGAAATACGAGTATATTGTCAAATACAAATAGAAAGTAGAGTCACATACAGCAAAATCAATATAACTGAATCTTATTGCTATGCTCCAATAAACACGCTTCAGTGAAAGAGAAATGTTTCCGCTTCAATGGACTCCAACAAAACAACGTCTACTCTACATTTATTATTTTTGAAACTTCTACCACTTTCGAAATCTAAAGTCACCAAGTTTGGCCATGATTTATTCTGATGTTTTTAATCAAATCCAAGGGACCGAACTAGTTTTCCAGGCAGCTGGGTGGCAAAATAGCCCCAAAAGCCCTTCCCAAAGCATTGACACATACTAAATTTGCTTTATTTGCAGTCGTTGAAGTTATCTTAACATTTGTCAAAGTAATTCCTGTGCAGGCAACTGTTTCACTGCACGAAAAATTCACAGCCACATCCTTCGATGACGTTCCGTGGATGTTTCTATATGTTGCATCTTGTATTTGCACTGCAGACGGCTGCACACAACATCATTACAGGAAGTATTATTGATTCCAAACTTCAAAACCAATCTGTGAAAAACTTATCGCAATATATCAATAGTTTTCACTTCTACACATTCAGAGATTAGATGTCCGTACGCAAGGTTAATGAAATGGAAAAATAATTTGTATGGATATATATTACTTGAGGACTTTGATCCCCAGAGAAAATATATATTTCACTAGGGCATGTTGGGAAAATATGGAAATACCGAGAGAGTTTAGTTGATCACCTGAATTTTACATGCGAAGTCGAATCGCAATAATACTGATCAATGATAATCGGATTCCTAACATTATTAACCACTATGTCTTCAAATCTGATATTTCGTGCATTGCCAGAACCGCCATAGGAAAGCATTAAGATTAACATCAATTACGAACTGTAACTCATTGCCGTATTATAATGCAAATTTCAAGAGTTAGTTTTAAGATGAATAAAAGTAATTAGAGGAGCTGTACACAACCTGCCAAGTCTTGATTCTGGCTCCGTTGGATGTTTCGATAAAAAGTGACGTTTTGGACTAGGATGTCATCAATTTTTGCTCCTTTTCCATTCTTTCCTAGGCTTCCGATGCTGCAATAAAGAAGTACAATTGAGATTTCATCTTTATTGTATCTTCGGATTGTATTTTATGCAGGCTAGGATTTCATCCAAAATACTTATCTCACTTGATGCCATGGCCTGGGCCACAATTTATGTTTTTGACATTAATAGCAGATGAGCTAGACGAAATGGAAATGCAATCATCCCCTGCTTTACAGTATTTATAATGATAATTAGCAGGACCTTCTATGCTTATTGTGTGTTTGTTAATCTGATCTTTAGATAAGTAAAATTAAGGTTTGCACTTATAGCAGCAGCGTTAAGATGGATCTAAGGTAAATGGATATATAGCTATTTATTATTAAGCAAATGGATCCATGCTTATATACTAATTTATTATTAAGCAAATGGATCTATGCTAAATGGGAACATATGAATGAACAAATTAAAGCAAAGCAGTGAAATTACTAAATTCCAACCTGTCCGGATGACACAGTTATCTATTTGGGCATTCTGAACTCTTTGTATATGAATGTCATCAGTGTTTGGGCTTTCTTTAGGAGCTTGTATCTGTAGCCCGGTTAATTGGATCTTGGAAGAGTCCACCACTACTAGATGCATCCGTTGGCTATTGACAAAGTGCAAATTTCTTATCAAAACATTCTAACATCCAGTAATAGATATTGCCTGTCAGACCAAACACAGAATCCAAACCCACTCCATGAGCACAGCCTCCTCCAATTAAAATTTATATAAAACTAAAAAACCATTTATAACATTGTGTCTTTCTTCAAGCAAATAAACAAGGTGATCAAGTCAAGCTTGCAGGCTGGAAACAAACCGGAGGAGCCGCATCCAAGCAACCCTGCACACACGAACATTT
>JZKD02S2077034.1:431138-443374 GCA_000966675.3 Picea glauca | reverse complement strand
TGAGTCTCAAGAGATCATATCCCCAATTGTAGATTATGAACATACTCATACACCTGTGCACATCCCAGATGCACCTGTAGAAACCCTAGTGAGACATAAGCCTCCTACTTTATCTTCTATTCTTGCTAAACCTCCAGATGGTTGTAAGCCTCTTGCTTCACCTTCTGTACTTGCCAAATTCCCAGACCGATACCAGCCTCTAGATTTGTCTCCCATTCTTCATGACCTTCCTGTCAATTACATCAATAATCTGCCTAGGTTTGATGGAGAAAATGGGAAGATCACTGCTGAAAAGCATATTCAAAACCTTGAGGATTTCCTTGACCTTTATGAGGTTGAAGATGATGATGTATGTATCGGAATGTTTGCCCTATCTTTGGGAGGTAAAGTTAAATATTGGTTTAAGAACCTTCCAGCTGCAAGCATCAGAAATTTTTAGTAGTTCATGCAAGTTTTCTTAGATAGGTGGGTGATCATGAGAAATGTTTTTCTCATCTTGGAAGAGTATGACCATTTGAAAAGACAGCTAGGGGAAACAGTACAACAGTTTTCAACAAGGTTCAATAAGGTGTATCATTCAATACCTGTGGATGTAAGGCCACCTCCTGGTTTAGCTAAATTGCATTTCCCATAAGCCTTTGATCCATAAATGGCATTCCAGTTAAGAGAAAGAGACACTGCAACCCTAGAAGAAATGCAGAATGTCATAATCGATGTGGAAGCTAACATGTTGAACAGGAATGCAAAGATAGAAGCAATGAGAAAAGACAAAACAAAAAAGGAGCAGCTGAAATCATCAATAGCTAAACTGGACATTTTGGCCAGTGCCATGGAAAAGATGATGCGGAAGATTAACATAAAAGAGGAGCTTGTTGTCCAAAGACATCATGTTCCATTGATTTCAGAGAAAGAAATGGTCATAGTTCCCAAACATTTTTCTGCTCATCCTGGATACCATGGTTTGGATAATGATTCTTTCATGTATTCAATTCACAACACAGTCAAAGATGAAGCTCCATCTCAACTTGCAGAGGAACAACCAACTGATATGATGTGCATGTTTGACGACATTCCTTACTTGGATTATCCACTCAAGTGTGATCAGTATGATGATGAGCATGAGGCTAAAAAAGATGTGGATTGTTCAGAGCAATCAACAGCATGTCATTGGCAGGAAGAAGATTAGTTACATCTTAGATATGACAATCAATCTGCACATGGAAATTATGACAGCAAGGATCAATGTGCAGAAAATCTCAGAGTAAGTGAAAACACTTTGCCCTTATGTTTCTCATCTTTCAATTTCTGAAAAGAAACTCTAGGCCAGTTGTAAATAGTGAAGACAGAAATTCCTCTGATCAATCAGTTGATGATGCCATTAAGGATATGGAGGTTGTTCTAAACCCAGAATCGCAGCCCTTGACCTACATTGATTTTCAAATTCTTGATGAAAGCTTAGAGCCTGAGAAAAATTCTGAGTTAATTCAAAACAAATCTGTACCATTATGCTTTAATTCATTTCAGTTTTTGAAAAAGAATCTTGAGTATATGCTAAAGGATAAATACATAGAAAATCAAGAAGTTTCAGTGGAACCAATACAACAATCAGTTCAGTTTCTACAGGATCCAATATCAGATGTGTTGGATGAACTATGTTGTCAAAGTCTTTTTCCATCATCCAGCTATGTGATAAAACACTGTTATGATATTGACATGATTAGACAGTCAGCTTCATTTTATTTTTCAGCAAAAGTCACATTACAAAGCCCATCAGAGCAGTTGCAGCCATGTCAGGAAATGCATGAGGATGAAGATAACATAGATACAATGCCAGAGCTGCCATCCAAAAATCAAGGAACATGTCATTTCTACCTTGATCCTGTAGCTACCTATATGGAGAATTTTTTCACTGTAGAGCCTCAATCTTTCTCTGGCAGTACTTTTGTTTTTCAATATGGTCGAGGTCTCTATGGTAAATATCAATCATGTTTTTAGCAGTGGCCTTTTCACTTTGCAATTTTGAATCGATGGGAAAAAGGTCAAGTTGCGCTTTTCACTGTGCTAAGGAGCAGTCAAGCAGTCCACTGGTCTCAGAAGCTACTTGATTGGCTTCATTGGCATTTTCATATTATTTGATTTAACAAAATTATCAGTAGCATAGGGTAGGTAGGAGAATGTGAATAAGCTCAGCATTCTAAGCATCTCTTTTTCAGCAGTGTTTATCTTAATTTGGTTTCAGTTGCAAGATCAAAACAGGTACAGGTTGCAGAATAAGATTTTGGGATCATCCCAATGGATAAAGCACTGGTTTTCATGTTCAGAGTTCAATGGTTCTTGACACCTCCTGAAAGAGCTGCCATCCCTAGGTGGAGCCTATGTTGGGGTCCTATAATTATAGGCAACTCAATTCTTCGACTGTGGATTTGGCATTTCCCCTGTGATGAAGACTTCTGGCTCGGTTGACCCCCTTTTTTTTCCCCTCCATCCATTTCACCCAATCCTCCATCATCCTGTTGTGTCCTTCATCCTCCACTGCGCCTTCACTCCCTTGTCTTTTCGACCCATTGAGTACGCCTCACTTGCCTTCCAGCCATGAATAAATGAACTTAGGATAACGAACGAATAATGTTAAAGGGTTAGTGATATTCTCTAATATTGGTTAGCCTAACAAAGTTGTTTTGATAGGATAATTTAAAATAAAATAATTGTTAGACTAACTATTAATTAATTAATGATTAATTAATTAATTAATTAATAATTAGTTAGTTTAATAAGTATGTTAGTTTTTGGATTAAATAAAACAATTAAAAAATATAAAACATATTAAATATAAAAATATAATATAATAAAACAAAAAACATAAAATACAATTAAACAAAACAAATTTAAAACAAACAAAAAATAAACAATATAAAACAAATAAAAAAACATAAACAAAAAACAAACATAAAATAATTAAACAAAAACATAAAACAAAACGTAACATGTAATGAAACAATAATAAAAAACTAAAAAAAAACAAAACTTAAAAAACCTATGCTATCCTAAGTCTACCCCACCCAAAACTCCATGCACACCCTCATACCTCACGTCCCAACTCCCGTACACTCATCACATTAAACCTTTAAATCAACGGCTTTAAAAAATTCCGGACCCCCCCTCCCTATCTGAAACTTAACGAGGGGGGGGGGTCTGGAATGGTAGTATACCAAAACCCCCCCCCATACATGTTTCATCCCCCTATTCCAGCGAAGCCCCCCCCCCCCCTAAAACCGCTTACCACTTCAGGGGGGTCCAGAATACCGCCTTCTCGAGAAAAAAAATCACCTTTTTCATTTTTTTGCCTATTTTCGCATGTTCAGCATGTCTTCGTCCAAGGTCGTTTTTGGGCAAATGAAAACGAATTTTAAGAAACAAAGAGAATTTTTTCTCTGCAACGGGATGAAGAACACAAACCTCGCTCAATTTTTTCACAGGTGCCACGAGCAGGGAGAATCAAAGCCATCTTCAAGGCCCTTTTTTCCAGATTTTCGCTTTTTCGTTATAGTCCTGATTTTGCGGGAGTTGTTACGGCCAGATGGAGATGAATTTGGAGAAACCGAAGGAGGTTTTTGTCCAGCACATGCCCATATCCAATAAAATCCTTTAGTTTTTTCCCAAGTGTCATCTTTGAAGAGAAACAGATGTCTATTCGGACCCCTTTTTTGCAAAAATTAGGCCCGTCTTTCATGGCAGGCAGTTCCAGAATTTGGGGATTTGTGGCTATTTTTGGCCGAGGCGGTTAAAACCGACTCTCGAAAATTGTTGGGGGATCTTCCCTATTTATTCAAAGATGATTTTTAACGTAAAGGTGGATCAGTTGAGGACCATGGATCAAAAATATTGTAAAACAGCTCGCTGAGCTTTCAGCGTTTTTTCATCAATTCAATGAGATAGTGCTATGATGCAGGATTCTTGTAACTATTTCAACTGGTGATGTGCATCCCTCTGTGTTAATTTGTTTCTCTATTATCATAATTAATGTATTCCTCTAAATTATTCCAAGAAGATTCAGAACAGAATTGGTTTTAATGCACCCTCTGTCTCTGGCTTGGTATAGTTTTTTGTGTTTTCCACTGAAAATTAAACTCATTCTTAGTTTCTCTGTGTTTAATTGGATTTCTTTCCCTATTTTTGTCTCACCCATTTCATTTAAATTGAAGGATCCAGTGAGTTGTCTACCTTGCCCTGCAAATATTAGCCTGTTGACATGGATTTTTGATCATTCATTACAATGACTCCATGGCCCATGGTTTCTTTTCTCTGCCTATACCCAATTTCATAAACAAACCCATGTTCTTCATAGCTAGCCTAATATTCTCTTCAAACAAAGCTATATTAGACAGAGAGATCCCTCTCTGAGTCTTGTAGGGCTAGATCCAAGAATCAAAGTGGTTTTGATGTTGCCTCTGTGACTACCTCTTCAGCCTTGGTAAAATTACAGAGCAATAACAATTTCAAGGCCTAGTCTATCCATAATAGATTTGGGCATTACGTTATGAGAGGCCCCAGAGTCCAGCATGCAATTATGCAACGATCGATCGTACACTTTCAAGGTAATATAGAAAGGGGTGATGGTATCTCTGGCGCCTTCAAAATGTGGACCAAAAGTGATATTAGGCTTGTCATCTCCTAGATTTATTACATCAGAGTGACTCTCCAGATCTGAAAAATTTATCATCTCGGTTATTTTTTTTCGGTACATAGGATTCTTTGCCAACTCAACCAAAGGTATGGGTATATTTATCTTTTTTATCTCGCTTTCTAGGCAGAAAAATCTCACGGTTTTATCTGTTTCCTTGGCCGAAACCTCGGACTCCTTCCTATCCATTTTATTTAGTAGCACTATTTTAATTTCAGTGTTTCCGGTTTCGGGTGTCTGCGTTTCAGCTGCCTTATTTTTTCTCACTTGGGCTTCAGCCCCTTTTACGTTGGTATTCTGCAAATCTACCGCTATGTTATTTCTCATATCGATCTCTTTCTGTATGGGATCATATATTTCTCCCCTAGGCAAAAATTTCTTGGGTCGCGTAGTCAACACAGGTTTGTTTATGGGCCTCAGATTGTACTTGTGATGGATTTCGGCCATTCCTTGATAAGCGAAGTCATCAGCACCATTTTTGGCTTCAACCGATGATTGTTCCGTGTTCAAGGACTTCTCATAATTTTCTTTGGTCAAGTGAGGTTGTACACAGTCGTCGCCTAAGTTGTTTACGTCTTCTTCCAAGTATTTGAAATCTTGCATATCATTTCCGCCTATAAAATTTTCATTTTTTAGAGGTGCTTGGATATTTTGGTCTTCATTTTTAATTTGTCTTGGTTGGAACTGAGGATTGGGATTTCTCCTGAAATCTCTCTTAACGAATTGATCAGCTTTGGATTGATCTAGCTCCATTCTCGAGATTTTGTTTGATAGTTCTTTTATTATCCTAGCCATGTCATCCATTTTGTCATCTGAGGATCTTATAGATCCAGAGGGACCTGCTTGTTCTCTGAGACGTCTAGTTTCCCTGTTTCCCGTCTCAATTTTCATTTTTAATTTACCCGAAGCCATCATGTTTGACTTAATTTCCACAGCGTCATCCTGCATTCGGGTTAGGTCGGCCCCTCTCCTTTCTCTTAATATTAGAGCGAAATCGGGTTCAAAATCTCCTGCGAAAGTTACTTTGACGGCAGGTTGAGACAATTTAACTTCAACAGGGATCTTATTATACAACTAGTTAAACCTTTGGATAAATTCCATAATAGTTTCAGATCCCTTTTTCTTTAAAGACACGAACTCGGTCAAATAGTATAAATGATCCTTTCTTTCACCACATTGTTTGAGAAAGAGGTCTTTTAGTGCATCGTAGGATATGATTGAACCTAGGGGAAGGCTCCGAAAACAATTTCTTACCTGTCCTTCGAAGTTTTGGACAACAATCGAATATACACATCCTCATGCTCAAGACCTAGAATATCAACAAATTGATCAAAAAAATTGATATGCACGGCTGCAGTTAGATCCCCTTCTCTTGTGAAATTGGGTAAGTTTTTCATATAGTTTTCAGGTAAATCATGGAGAGGTACGGGAAGAACCAAGGGGGCGTATCTAGTGGCTACTTTGGTGAAAACCCTGGGAGACAGTTGCTAGCCTTGACCTCCTATTCCCCCTGCTCCTCCTCCAGTGATCGCCATGGATAACCTAGGAGAGGAAATCGGCGCGTTATAAATATGGTTGGCGAAGATGTAAAGCGACTCTCTGGCTTCCTCGAGGTGGAAAAGGGAGAAATCGGGAAACTTTTTACCAGGGGAGGTGAAAGATGAAAAAGGAGAAGAAGGTATACGTGGACTCGGCTCCTCCAACTTGCAGGATATGTAAATGGGAGAACCCACCGGTGTCGAATCCATGTACGTGGAAACTTCTTCCAGGCTTTGAGTGATGGATGTGTTTATATTGAAATTCGATGGGATATCGATAGGGATGAGCTTTGAGGTAGGCGTTTCACCCCTCATAATGTAAGAGGTAGTCAAAGAGATCTCAGTTTTGACAGCACTGTCTGATATTTTCCTGAGAGGAAGTTCTCATGAGGATGAAGATTCGAAAGAGGTCTTATCTTGATACTGATTAGACTTGGGTTGATATGCAACCACGTTTTTTTTTAAAAGACCCCTTGGTCTTAGTATTTTTTCAAGGTCGGAAAATGGCGTTGTTTGTTTGGAATTTGGGTTTTGTCTGGTGTTCTTATGAAAGGATGCCAACTTACTTTAAGAGTGGAATCGCCAAGTGAATGATGAAGGTTTAGCCTTAACAAGGTGTTCATTCTTTGTTCACTATCAAAAAATGAAACTTGGAAATGTCATTTTCTCAGGGGAAAGTGACTACGATTCTCCATCCCCGGCAATGGCGCCAGAAAGATGTTGTTCCTGAGTCTACACTTAAGGCTATAAAGTGTAGAGTCTAAGCATCTAAAAAGAGTGAAAGAAAAGGAAGGGGAAGAAACAACTTGGGGGGATGAATCTATGGCCGATCTCGGAGTTGTATTTGTCTAGCTTCCAAATATTCTTGAATGTTGATATCCCGCTAGATGGCAGCCCATGAATGTTCGAGCTTTGTCCAGGTGGTGGCGATCTTGAGTATGGTATGGAAAAGATTTAAAGCGATGTTGGTTTGATACGATAGACCGGGTTCAATGTTGGGTTGTCTTATGACGGGTACAGTCATGGGGAGAACAGAGCTTTAAAAGAAGGAAGATGCTTTAAAGTGATTATCTCAACTTTAGATTATACAGGGAAAATTCAGTGAAGCCAATCGAAGGGTTTAACGAAAACAAAGGTCGTTTTCCATAACTGAGTTTAAAATCTTGACACCGAGTGCGAAAACATAGAGCTGTCAACAATGTGGGGTATCAATTTTAGAGGAATACCACGCTGTGGTAGAAGAAGAAAAGATAGGAATACCTTGATGAAAGCATATAATGTAGAGATCTAAATAATTCATAGGTCTTGTACCCGCTAGTAGTCGATATAGAGGAAAAATTGTAAATAACTAGATACCTAGAACCTGATCACCACGGTAGAAGTTATACTAAATTGCAGCTAAAACATTCTTCAAAGACATATATGTAAAAATGACATGAATCATGAAATACAGAGGAAAAACACATAACTCAATCTTGACAAAATATGGAGTTTTCAATTCGCTTTGTATTAATCCTGGCTTAAGAGAACTTTCTCTATTACAATCTACTCATGGAAAAAATCCCTTTCTATTACAATGTTTCTTCTATTTAAACAAACTTTTGAACCTCTAGAATTCTGATTGTTCTGGAAAATTGTCATTTACAAATGGAAAATTGGAGCGTTTCCTCTCCTCCTCTTTGCCTTCCCTAGTAAGGATGGAGCACCTTCCTTTCCCTGCCCTTCGGACTCTAGAAATAGAACAAGTTAACATATGTCATTATTTAGCACCAGAAACCTACCCCTTCACCTACTCGATGCAAATGACGCACCTCTCCACCAACTGGGCTATCAACCTGGAAGGCTCTGCTTAGTTTTTTGCTTCAAAGGTGTAACAACTCTTCGCCAGCTATGGAAAACTTTTTCCTACTTGTCAGTCCTCCGTGATGATGGAGCATAATTGTAAACTTGGTTGTACTAGCCATTTGTCCACTTGGGCCATATCGACCTGGCTTATCTGGGATATCTCCACTTGTTCCTTCTCCATGTTTTCTTTGATGTTCAACAGATGTTTAGCTATATTGATTTTGCCTAGCATCCCAGCATTGCTTTCCTTATCAAGGTCTAGCAAACTTTTAATTATCAAAGAGAACGTTTCCTCACAAGAATTCTTCACTTCATTAGATCTCCCTTTGCTTTCTAATATATTTTGATCTCAGGCCTTCAGCAGAATATTTCCTCTGGTTTGTTCTGCGATGGATAATTTGGAGCTGTCGACCATCTCTATCTTCGTCGTAGCTATAACAGTGTCTTGGAAAGTGACCAATGTTGCCCCGACTTCTCTTTCTCTCAAAGAAATATGTTTTAATACTTGATCTATCATCTGGAAATGGTTTTGAATGGTTCCTACTTTTACAAGCAGGTTTTTTTGAGCCGTTAATACCTTATGTCAGATTTCGATGGCCTGGGATCTGAACACTTTTATGTCTAAAACCTGGTTCTCAGCCACATCCAATTTCGATTGCAACTCTATAATTTGTTGCCCCTGTTGGATTACCTATGTTTGGCTAATTTGCATTGACTCACACACCTACTCAAGGTCGGACCTAAGCTTCTTGATCTCATGCAGGTCAGCTATTCGGGCTTCCTCGAGGCTCTTGCTCACCTCGTCCCTGACATTCTCTTCAGTAGTAGCCACTTTAGCTTCCAATTTACTGATCAAGAGGTTCTTTCGTTTCAACTGGGCCTTCAAAGTCCCAACTGAGTACTGATTGGCTGTAGCATAAGCCCCTAGTGTCCCAGTTATCTCCTTTGCAAATTCTTCCTCTTTTGCGGCATTCCCATCTGTCATGATTTTAAATTTTTTAGCCATTGCGCCCTCTTTTTGATATAATTCTTGCCTCACCACGGCCTTTATATTTTTTTCAAAGAAAAATTTGTTAGGAGGAAGCTCCTCTACAGAAATGGGTGTCATTTCTTCATTGAAAATCCACCCCGCATCATGATTCCCCTTTGTGAACTGTAAGGGTGTGATAATAGCAATCAAACTGTCGATTTCCTTGGATGGTTGTTTCAAGGTGACCTCTATGACTGGCTTGTTTGACATGAGCGAAAGTGAGTCGCCCGATCCCTGTGAGGGTATCTCTACTTGGCCTTGGGTCTGCTTGCCTGGCGTACCCTTTTCGGGGTTTCCTTCTTGCTTGTGGGGGACTTCGGCTCCTTTCTATGAGGTTCCAGCCTCCCCTGTTTTCCCTTGGTTCTTCTCCCCTCTAGGACTCGATTCATTTGCACCTTTGTCTTCCATATTCTTTGTAATTGGAAGCTTTGGGGCTTCACCCTATAAAATCTAGGGGAGCCAACTCCGTCGGTGCTCCTGGAATTTAAAAAATTTGGCCATATCTCCAGGTGGCAGGGCTTGAATCTGAATTAGGACTTCAGAGAAGGACCTCACACCCCGGAATATTTCATCATGAGTTGAATCCTCGTGTTCATATCTCTTCAGGCTGCAACTCACCAGGTGATTGCTCACAACCTTGCTAGGGTCGTGCTTCTTGAACTCAATATCCACCAGCTTTATTTCTTCTAAAGTTGTAGCCTCGACTTTGGCGTGGCCAAAATCTAACAAGGAATATGCACCAATATCAATAGGGAAGGTCGGTCATACCTTTTTTGATACTCCTTTGAGCTCTTTGCTTATTCCGCCGAGCAAAGTTTGTCTGGAGATCTCACGACACAATAGCTTATCTGGAAGGAATAGCGGGAGATCATATGGAGGGACAGAGGTGCCGAAAACCCTGATATACAAAAATTATGCCTCTAGATACCAATCTGTCACGCTGCTTAGGTTGGTAGCGACGTTATCTAACATCCTGGGAGGTGGCTGGCCAAAGATGGTAACATGCAATGGCACCATTACCCAGTTGAAGATCTCATAGATGAATTCTTTGTCCTTATCCTCCCAAATCTTCGAGTGGTAGACATGAATAGGCTCTGTATTATATGGAGCCTAGCTCCAGTTCATTAGTGGGAAGGGTGTCATGAAGAAGATGGCATCCATGATGTAAGCAGACATAAAGAATGGAGTTGCTTTCTTACTCGCCTTCTGTGCTCAATATTCAGTAATTCGACTGGTCAGACTATCAGACAATCATTTGGCCTAGTTGAAGGAGAAACCCTCAGCGATTGTATGAATGAGTGGCACCCATGGGAGGAAAAAATGGGTAGTTTCTTCCTTCCCATACAACCTGCAAGTCATCATCGATATGTACTTGAACTGTGGCTCCAAGGAAGAGATTCAATAGATCATGTTGGTGTCACCCCTGAATTTTGCGGGGTGTGAGACCCAATCTTTGATCAGATCAGACAAACTTTTTTCATACTGCTCACACTCCTTCTTGAAACCTTCTAGGAATTTGGCATTATGAGTAAGGTTCGGCGTGGGTGACATTTTATACATTGCCCACAAATGTTCTGGCCTGAAGGTACCAATCGTCACCTTATGTTCACTGATAATCGTCCTGGTCAAGATGTCCACATGGTCCAACGCCCACCTGATCATATCACAATAGGGAAGAAGCTAGGGGCTCGCCACTATTTTTTGCATCTCTGCTTGAGCGACGATTTTGTATTTGGTTGATAAATCATCCTTCTCGTTGTCGCTAGAATCATCTGAACAATTTATCGACTCGGATTGTAGGATGTTGGAAACGTATGCCCATGTCTTGATAGAATTAATACTTCGGGGCGAGGTATCGGAAACAACGTCTGAACCCTGACCTGAACTCTTGGCAGCTGACTTGGGCGTTTTTCGTGGAGCCATGATAGTGAAACCTGCAACTGGACCACCTGTCAAAAAGATTTGAAAATCACAAACAGCGATTAACCTGGTAAAATGGCTCTGTGCGCAAATAGAAATGAGAACTGAAATAATGAAGGAAAAACTCTCTATCTTGGTCATTTAAACCCCTGGTGTCCTTGCGAATAGAATGGTAAAATCGCTTAATAGAAAGATTTAGAAGTAAAAACGAGATCCTACTATCTGTCACCTCGCCGCAGTTCAAATAAATGCCATAAATGTTTGACGAGTCATAACACGAACAAATGCAAAAACATTTAAAACTTACTCCGTAGATAGTGTGTGTTAAAGGTTGCTTAATGCATCAATTAATCAAGTTTATCTCCTTTAATTAAGTGTGTTTTAGTATTTAATCCCCCCTTTTTGGAATTCGTCGTATCGAAAGATTTCACTCCTAGCCTTTGAGCCCCCAAAACCTGAAATCGTGATGATGTGATTTAGTTAATTATTTGTGATATGACTTAAGCTCTTAATTAATCCACACTTAATTAATGAATATCGCGACTTCACGACTCGGAGCTACGAAGGTATTTCTTTTTGGGAGAGTGATCATCGAGTCGCGAAATTCCGACAGTGCTTAACTAAGGTTTAAAGTGATTTACTCCTGACACTAACCTGGGTATACTTTAAAACCGTTATCGCCACTTCCCGTGTCAGGATACTAAGGACAGTGGGAAACGTCGCGAAATAAGCAAACTCCTGAAACTAGCTTGCTGGGCTTAAATATAACATCTCACTTATTTAGAAGAAGGCGGCTCCAACACCCCCCTTCTCTCTTCCCTGAACCCCTTCATTCACATACTCTCTCTCTACCTCTCTTTATCTCCCTACCCATTTCTCTCTCCCCCCTGTCCCTTTATTTCATTCTCTCCCTATCTTCGTTTCTCTCTCTCTCTCTCTCTCTCTCTCTCTCTCTCCCCAAATTCCTTTCTCTCATTTTCTCCCTCCATATCTATAGCCTTCTCTACCACTCACCCTCCCTCTACCATTCTCTATCTCCCACCACTCTATTTCACTCTCTCTCTCTCATTCACTCTCACTCACTCTCTCCCCTTCTCTCCCTCTCCCTCTCTCTCATGCCTATTCCACTCTTTCCCCCTCTCTCTCCCTCCATATATTTCTCTCCCTTCTCCATCTATATAATTCCCAATCCTACTGTATTTCCTAATATTCTCTCCCCCCT
>JZKD02S2077034.1:386935-400133 GCA_000966675.3 Picea glauca | reverse complement strand
ACCTATCATTCAAGAAAACTAATTCTAAAGGAATTGAGTCTAAATATAACTTCATTTATAGTCTTTTTTATCTTTTATAAAATTAAGGATAAACATTTTAATATTTACATTTTTTTATAGCCAACCCTTTTTAAATTAGGGTTTAACTATATTTAAACTAGTGTTTAATATATACTTAGATCCAATTTAATTTAGGGTTCGACTATATTTAAATTAGTGTTTAATCTATAATTAAACTATAGTGAAACCTTACTGTTTATATTTATCTATAGATTAGACTCTAATTTAAAGTATATATTAAACCTTAATTAAACTATAGATTAACTATATATTAAATTTAACTTAGAGTTTAACTATAAATTAAATTAAATTAAATTTTAGATTAAATCTAATTTAAACTATAGATTAAATCTAATTAAATTCAAACTATATATTTAAACCCTAATTTAAATTAAAGATTAAACCCTAATTAAATTATAAATTAAATTTAACCCTAGTTTAAATTATAGATTAAACCCTAATTTAATGTTTATATGATTAAACCCTAATTTAAAGTATATATTAAACCTTAATTAAACTGTAGATTAAATTTATCTTAGGGTTTAACTATAAATTAAATTAAATTAAACTATATATTAAATCTAATTTAAACTATAGATTAAATCTAATTAAATTTAAATTATATATTTAAATGGTAATTTAAATTAAAAATTTAACCCTAATTAAACTATAAATTAAATTTAACCCTAATTTAAATTATAGATTAAACCCTAATTTAAACTATAGATTAACTAAAGATTAAATTTAACTTAAAGTTTAACTATAGTTAAATAAGTGCTTAATCTATACTTAAAGTATAGTGAAACCTTAATTTAATGCTTAGATTTATCTAAATATTAAACCCTAATTTAATGTATATATTAAACTTTAATTAAACTATAGATTAACTATAGATTAAATTTAATATTTTTTTGTTTGTTTATTAGTTTGTATGTGACTTGTGGGACTAACCTGTGGCTGTGAAACCGCGACTCAGGGGCATCTAAGTCGACATTTTTTTGTTTGTTTATTAGTTTGTCTATGACTTGTGGGACTAACATGTGGCTGTGAAACCGCGACTCAGGGGCATCTAAGCTGTCAAAATCACTCGGGGATCGCACCCAGCCTGAGTCACACCAACCCTTAACATGGTTGGATTTTTTCTCCCCGCAGGTTTAGAACCAGTAACTTTAACATCACGGAGTGCCTTAACAGCACACTCCATCACCGGTTGTCCTACACCTCGAGGACTAGATTAAATTTAACTTAAGGTT
Organism: Picea glauca; assembly: GCA_000966675.3. NCBI lineage: Eukaryota > Viridiplantae > Streptophyta > Pinopsida > Pinales > Pinaceae > Picea > Picea glauca. The sequence continues at coordinate 398,820 of JZKD02S2077034.1, read as the reverse complement.
TAACTATAGATTAAATTAAATTAAATTATAGATTAAATATAATTTAAACTATAGATTAAAGATAATAAATTTAAACTATATTTTTAAACCCTAATTTAAATTAAAGATTAAACCTTAATTAAACTATAAATTAAATTTAACTCTGTTATAGATTAAAACCTAATTTAAACTATAGATTAAATTTGACCCTAATTTAAACTATAGATTATAGATTAAAGCTTAAAACTCTTAGATTTAGATATTTTAGATTCGTTTATAAGTTTTTTGGATTATGCATGGAGTTACAACAAAGGCTTAGCTAAAAGATTAGAGTATATGCAAGTAAAACATTCCCATCTCTCTTTAAATAATGATTTTGTTCTTTACATAATAAATATAATATATAGTGATCCCTCGTGAACGAGACTAAAATTCCAATAACAAGAACAATATAATATATAGTGATTCCTAGTGAACAAGACTAAAATTCCAATAAGAATTACAATATGAACAATATGCGTTCCAAATCACACGAACAATACAAACATATGAACAATATGCTTTCATATGAAGCTCATGGAATTCTCATGTTGCGTTCATATAAACAATATGCATTCATATGCGTTCCAATAATAAACAATGAGCGTTCCGTATGTCGTTCCAATGAGCGTTCTCCTTATTGGAACGCATATAAACAATGAGAGTTCCATGAACTTCATGTGTTCATATAAAAAATATGCCTTCGTATAAACAATATGGGTTCATGTTTATATGAAGGGTTACATAATTAATTAATAGTTGAATAAACACTATCAAAAGGAAAAACATCAACGAAACACATGGTTGAAAATATAAATATATTTTTATTGTATTTATTGGTTGTTATATTATTTTCCTTTGTATTGTTGGACATATATCGTAATCCAGGAAAGAAATCGTCGAAGGGAATCAACAAGTTGGAGGTATCAATAGGTCAGAATAGATGGTAAGGAGGCACATGCATTCCATGGACCCAGTAAATGCTTGCTTAAGATATTTTAAGGTAAAATGCACCCGTAAGCCAGGAAAGAAACCAACAGTGTAACTACCCCTCCGTTACGACTAGGAAAGCGAAGCACAAAAGGTAATTTTTTTAAAATCATTAGGAAATTAATGTAAACACATAATTCATAGCAGCGTCTAATCAATGGCATCATAATTAAAATCATTACAAGTGACCCATCGTTGTAATCCATAACGACACAACCAACGCATCAAACCTAATTAGTAACGACACATAATTAACACATCATCGCAATAGATAATAACACAAAATCAACAAGTATCATAAATGACGACGCAAGATCAACTCATCACATAAAGATAACACAGAGAAAGTACCCACCCAACCTACCCTGCAAGGTTAGGATCTCCAAGACACATAAGCAACGCTCAATCCCATGATTCATCCAATTTATTTTGACCATTTAAGGTCTCAGGGATGGCGATTTTTCTGAGGAACAAGGAGGTGTCTACATCCCACTAACACAATCAAGTCCAAAAACCAACTAGTTAAATCAACAACATCAACGATAATCAATGGTGCAATAGTGTTCTAATAACCAATCACACATCACATAAATTGCAAGGCGCAAGATAATTTAATTACTAAATCAATCATACAACAACATAAGTTAAGGCACAATGTAATCAACTTTATTTTATTTTCAAGGTGCAAAAGCAGACATCTACTTTACTTCAAGGCACACGATTAATCAATCATTGAATTGAACAATAATCAACACTATTTTCAAGGTGTGTGCATTATCTAATTACCAGATTAAATATAAATCAACATCATTCAATGTGCGTAATTAATCCATTTACTTAGGAATCATACATCAACATCATTACAATGCGCGTGACTAATTGATCTGTAAATCAACTTGATCTAAAATTCAAGATCTTTAACCATTATTTGCATCTGAATTTTTTTAACTATTAACCACCTTTGTAATGCAAAATTAAAGAACATCCATCAAGCACATGAGCACATCAACATGTAAGCAAACCATCCATGAACAAGAATTGGTAACGGAGTTCACCAGACCCCTTGGCTACGTCTCTGGGCCACTTTCCAAATGGGAAGGCTGATAGATTAAGTATTCAAATGTTTACAAAGTGAATTATGAATTATGTCTATCATATACAATAATAGACTTCAACAACAGCTGCAAGATGAAATTCTGAGACTTTTAAGTATGAACATGAATACCTTTTTGTATATCTGAAAGATTATGTGAGAACTTTTCTGTCTGGATGCCTAAATGCAAAAACTGACGCTGGATCTGTAATCCTTGCGAAAAACTGAGACTTTTGAGTATAAACTTGATATATTTTAGAACTGGACTCAGAGTGCCCTTCTTGGCACAACTCCCAAAATCTGCCTCTGATCTGTACAGTCTGTACGGCCTCGAGATGCATGCAAATACAAAACCACCTTGAACCACATGAAAAACCACCTTGGTTTTCATTTAAAACCACCTTGAGCTACGTGCAAATCCACCTTGGGCTGCGTGCAAAAAACCAACTTGATCTGCATGCAAAACCACCTCAGTTTGCGTGCCAGTCTCTGCCTGCATCAAACTCCACCCCCTCGGGATCCATGCCCATGGCTCATTTAAATAAGGAAAACAATGGTTTAAGGAGGCGCAAGCCATTGGCCACGCGCCCTCCAAAAATCCCCCAAATCTCGGCAATTTTTAAGATTATTTCGCCACCTCTTGCCACGTCTCATGGCGGTGGCGCGTTGGTAGTTGTGGTGGTTAGGGGGGCGGAAGTCCTGGGGTCAAACCCGCGGGCTTCTCCTCCCACCGCATATGTGATATGGTATGGCATGATTTTGGATATATGTTATGCCATGTAGTTTATATTATATGGTTGAACTTTGGCGTGTTATAACATATGGTTTGGCGCATTTATATGGTTGGCGCGTTTATCACATATGGTTGGATTTTGGTTATATTATATGGTTATATTATATGGACTTTGGATATATGGCATAGTTTAATAACATTTAAATGCCAAGGGGGGCCTCGGTGTCGGCAAGGTCAAGGGATAAGACCTTGACCACCCCCCTGTTTCCCAACCATGGGGTCATGGTGGCCTTATCCTAAGGTCTTGGGTTCAATTCCCATATCCCCAAATTACATTTTTTAACCATTTCCAACCATTTTTCACCATTTTAACCATCTTTGACGAAACTTCAACTGTTGATATATTCGTCATCTGGAGGTTGTTTTTCCCGAAACGAACATCACCAGAAAAATGTTGACGAGCTCTTCCACTTTGTAATCTTTACTTTGCATTTTGAATACTTTAACTCTATCGAATTTTGAGATGATCCACCTGGATCAAACCATCCCACTGGAAAGATTTTTGGCCACAAAAAGTATGAAATCATTCAGAAAATAAGTGAGGACATGTTTGTCTCATTTGTCCTATATCACCTATCCATTCTTCCTGGAACCTATACATCTGACTCAGCAATACAACAATCAACACTGCACTAACATTGTTAAGTACATTAATCACATTCTTAATCACATCTTCATTCAACATTGTCGAAACCAACCACATACTGCTGATGAGTAATAAGATGAATATAAACATTGAATATGTGAAAGAGATTGTACCCAAACCATGTTGACTTTTAACCATAAAAACACTATCAACCAAAACAGGTGCATTGTAGTGAAATGACACTTCCTTTTCATGCTTAGGATTCTCTTCTTCCTTACATTGCATAGACATAAGTGCCAAATTCTGACTTGCATTAACAACCCTTTTTAATTGTTGTGTAGTGCCCAATGATTTGTCATTTTTGAATGAATGTGAATGCACTATGTACTCAATTCCTTCTTTAAACTAGTGATATTGATTATGTTCTCGATAGAAGATTGATTTTCGCTCATATAAGTACAGACTACCCAACACAATTCCACAAATATCTAGTGCGATCACATCAAATTCAACCTCATCTACAAACTTAGATGTAATTGCAAACTTTAAATCACATTGTTGTGTTACTTGTAATCTTTTATCTTTGCATACCCAACCTAATGGATAAGGTTTCTTGTGTGATTTTGTTGTTAATCCCAATTTCTTAACTACTTCTTCTGAAATAAGATTAGTTTGAGATCCACTATCTATGAGTGTGTCGACCTTTGTTTGTTTTGTAATCACTCTTATATGAAACAATGCATTCCTCTTTCTATCCTTAGAATTGTCATCATCTTTAGAAGTATAAGCACATGAAGAACCAATGTTAGAATCATTATCAACAATAGATTTACCTTTCACACCTACGATTGTTATCTTTGTTTCGTCCTCAGAATTTGATCCAAGGTCCTCAACGATAATCGTGTTGTTTGCTTCCCCTTCTGATCCTTAAACCACTTCGGTTTCAATTTTGGATGTAGCTTCCAACACTTTGCCTCTTCATGCCCTTGCTTTTGACAATGCGAGCATGTAGGTCTCTCATCACCCTTCTTCATTGTAGTTGCATGTTTACTTTTCCACTTTTCTTGCCTTCTTTTGCCTGGATGGATTCAGCTGAAGAAACATCATGAACACTCTTCCCTTTTGACTCAAAGTGAGTTGATTGAACACATACCTCATCAAGGTTAGTCGGATTAAACATCAATATCATATGACGTAAATAATTATGCAATCCTCCTATATATTTGAAAAGATTTTCTTGAGTGTAGAGAGGTATACCAAGTACCAAGGCTCTTTTTTGAAATTCCTGTGTGTATTCTTGCACACTTTGTCCCTTACCTTGCCTCAAATTCTGCCAATCCATCATAGCTTTCTGCATATACCCTAATGGATAAAATTGTTTTTGAAGTGTTGAAATGAACTCATACCAAGAGGAAACGATTTTTCCTTCTGTGGCAAGATCCTCTTGAGATCGGCTCTCCCACCAAATGAGAGAAATCCCTCCAAGTCGGAGAGAAGCTAACTGAATTTTAACAGCATCTTCAGTAAACTTTTGAATCCTACAATAAACTTCAATTTGACAGATCTAATTGTCCAATTTTTCAACATTAAGCTCTCCATTATACATAGGTAATTCAAACTTAATATCAAGCTTTAAATGAGGTATATTAAGATCAACTTTTGTTTTTTGTTTTTCAAATGGAGAAGGAATAGAGCCATCAAGAAAAGATGGAGAAGTTGGTGGGGTTTTAGGAGGTTCCTCACCACCTCCTTCTTTTTTACCTTCTGTATGAGATGGTCCACCTTATTCACCTTTCTTTCGATCTTGATAGAGCTCCTCTACCATCGTTTTCATTCTCATGAAAGCTTTCATAAATTCCCCTTCAGAAGGGATAGAAGAAGCTACTTCTTCTCCTTTTGGTGAAGACATCCTTCCTCTTCTTGAACCAATCTATGGATCAAACTCTTCAATTTCTCCTTCACCACGTTGAAGCTTGGACCTTGTTAACATAAACTCAAAAATGCATTGGTTACCCTCGCTCTGATACCAACTTGATCTGTAAATTAACTTGATCTAAAATTCAAGATCTTTAACCATTATTTGCATCTGAATTTTTTTAACTGTTAACCACCTTTGTAATGCAAAATTAAAGAACATCCATCAAGCACATGAGCACATCAACATGTAAACAAACCATCCATGAACAATAATTGGTAACGGAGTTCACCAAACCCCCTGGCTACATCTCTGGGCCACTTTCCAAATGGGAAGGTCGATAGATTAAGTATTCAAACGCTTACAAAGTGAATTCTGAATTTTGTCTGTCATATACAATAACAGACTTCAACAACAGCTGCTAGATGAAATTCTGAGACTTTTAAGTATGAACATGAATACCTTTATGTGTATCCGAAATATTATGTGAGCACTTTTCTGTATGGATGCCTGAGTGCAAAAACTAAAGCTGGATTTGTAATCCTTGCGAAAAAATGAGACTTTTGAGTATAAACTCGATATATTTCAGAACTGGACTCAGAGTGCCCTTCTTGGCACAACTCCCAAAATTTGCCTCTGATCTGTACATTCTATATGGCCTTGAGATGCGTGCAAATCCAAAACCACCTCAAACTACATGCAAAACCACCTTGGTTTGCATGAAAATCCACCTCGAGCTATGTGCAAATCCACCTTGGGCTGTGTGCAAAAACCCACCTCGGTCTGCATGAAAAACCACCTCGGTTTGCATGTCAGTCTCTGCCTACATCAAACTCCCCCCCTCCTCGGGATCCATGCCCATGGATCATTTAAATAAGGAAAACAATGGTTTAAGGAGGCACGATCCATGGGCCACGCGCCCTCCAAAAATCCCCCAAATCTCGGCAATTTTTAAGATTATTTCGCCACCTCTTGCCATGTCTCATGGCGATGTCGCGTTGGTAGCTATGGTGGTTAGGGGGGCAGAAGTCCCGGGGTCAAACCCGTGGGCTTCTGCTCCCACCACATATGTGATATGGTATGGCATGATTTTGGATATATGTTATGGCATATAGTTTATATTATATGGTTGAACTTTGGCGTGTTATAATATATGGTTTAGAGCATTTATATGGTTGGCACGTTTATCACATATGGTTGGATTTTGGTTATATTATATGGACTTTGGATATATGGCATGGTTTAATAACATTTAAATACCAAGGGGGGCCTTGGTGTTGTTAAGGTCAAGGGCTAAGCCCTTGACCACCCCCCTTTTTCCCAACCATGGAGTCATGGTGGCCTTATCCTAAGGTCTTGGGTTCAATTCCCATAGCCCCAAATTACATTTTTTAACCATTTCCAACCATTTTTCACCATTTTAACCATCTTTGACGAAACTTCAATTGCTGATATCTTCGTCATCTGGAGGCCGTTTTTTCCCGAAATGAACGTCACCGGAAAGTTGTTGATGAGCTCTTCCACTTTGTAAGCTTTGCTTTTCATTTTGAATACTTTAACTCTATTTAATTTTGAGATGATCCACCTGGATCACTAATCTAAAAGTGTAATCATTCATGCATCAGCATTAGTCCATAGTGTAAGGAAATCTAATTACTTAATCATCAACATAATCCAAGGTGCAAGGGAATTCATTCGCTCAATCATGTATTCATTAACATTTTAGTGGCACAAGAAGTAACTATTCACATGACCATCCATACATATCATGGCACAAAATTTCTATTACAAAAATGCATCACATTATTCAATGGCGTAAGAGTAATTGTCAATTTAATTCAAGGTGAAAAGGAATCTAATCTATTAAACTCAGGGCGCAAGAATCTAGTTACTCGTCCATTTATTTCCATGCGCAAAGAGATCTAATCACATACATTCAATCATACATCAACAATTTTTAATGGGGCAACATGATATTCTACTAAACCCTATCATTTTCCAAGCAATAAGGTGGGTAAGGGAGAAAAAAGGATATTCATAAGGATAAATAAATCAAGAGCGCAATTCAATTTAATCTCAGGTAGCATAACTATACATCTCAATTCAATGGCATCTTCTAGGAGCATGTGAGGGAATGACAAAATTCATATTCATTATGAGAACCCATGCGAGGATATATCCTCTCAACAATACATTAAGTTAACACTAATTACATTACGTATCCATCTATAAACCAAAATATCGAGTCTTAATAAGCAATAATAAGGAGAACTTCGGAGTTTACTTATAATTCTAATTAAATAATTAAAGAAGGACCCATAAATGAAGGAACCCCGGTGGATCTATAGTGCCATGGATGGAATCAAGGAGGGGCCAATCTTAATTAGTCACCTGTAAGGACTCAATATCATCTTATAAATCCAATAAAATACTATAAGATGTCACTTCATGATAAGACCTAAGTATGGGTTTCAATCAAATGCATCACCATACCAAGAATTTAAGAAGACTAAATTTGTTAAGAAAGGAAAATAAGATGTCCTAACTTAACCCTTATACTTTGAATTAAGAACTAAAACAATTATAAAAACCAAGGAAATCGAAGGGCGAAAATCACAATGGCTGGGAAAAAAATTTGAGGTGCAAACACAGAGAAAATTATGCAATTCATTAGGAAAAGGGAAGAAGGCGTAGATCCTTGACTCCTCGGAAAAATGAAGAGAAAAAAATGATGCAAATCGTTGGGCAAAGGAAAGAAGGTGCATAGCCTTGACTCCTCGAAAAAACACAGAGAAAAATGATGCAATTTGTTGGGCAAAGGAAAGAAGGTGCAGACCTTGAGACCCTTCATAAAAACACAGAGAACTTAAGGTAAATTGTTGGACCAGTGGATTAAAGGCATAGAGCTTGAGACCCTTCATAAAAACGCATATAACTTAAAGCAAATCATTGGGCAAGTGGATTTAAGGCGCAAAGCTTGAGACCCTTCATAAAAACGCAGAGAACCTAGAGTAAATCACTGGGAAAGTGGATTGAAGGTGCAGAGCTTGACAACCTTCATAAAAATGCAAAGAACTTAAAGTAAATCGATGTGCAAGTGGATTGAAGGCGCAGAGCTTGAGACCCTTCATAAAAATGGAGAGAAATTAAAGTAAATCATTGGGCAAGTGGATTGAAAGCGTAGAGCTTGAGACCCTTCATAAAAATTCAAAGAACTTAAAGTAAATCACTGGGAAAGTGGATTGAAGGCGCAAATCTTGAGACCCTTCATAAAAATGCAGAGAACTTAAAGTAAATCACTCGGCAAACGGATTGAAGGCGTTGAGCTTGAGACCCTTCATAAAAACGTAGAGAACTTAAAGTAAATCATTGGGAAAGTGGATTGAAGGCGCAAAGCTTGAGACCCTTCATAAAAACATAGAGAACTTATGGTAAATCACTCGACAAGTGGATTGAAGGCGTAGAGCTTGAGACCCTTCATAAGAACACAAAGCACTTAAAGTAAATCATTGGGAAAGTGGATTGAAGGAACATAGCTTATAATCTCCTCAAAATGCAGAGTTTTTTGGTAGATAAATGCATGGGATTCCTCCACACGTATGGTAAGAACTAGCATAAAAAAATGCAGAGGGTCAACTTGCAACGCAGAGGTTAAGGGTGAAATAATTTATGGGTGATGAAACAAATCAGAGAGGTTTCACTTGTAAAGGAAACATAGAGGGTCAACTTGCAGCACAAAGGTTAACACCAGTTTCACCTTGACCATAAGAATGTTGAAATTTGGTTGCAATTCGTTTAAGCTAAGATTAAATTGAATTCCATAAAACGCCAAGGGACATGCAATGATCAAAGACTGTGTAATTTCTATGGAATTTTAAATGACCAAAACAATTAAACTCTTAGGGAAAATGTACATCTTGCAGAACCATTTTTATTCTAAATACATCTTACAGAAAATTAAATACCGGAACCAATGTCTATTTAGTGAAGTTTAAAATCTCGTACATCTTAAATCTTAATGCAAGACAATTCTCAATAAAATTTTGTAGTCGATGATGAAGGTGAACCTGGAGATGATCTTCGACCACAACTGTTCCGCACGTCCTCCCACTTGCTAACCACAGAGACTTCACCAGTTCCTCCTAGTCACCTCTAGGGGTACTCTTCTTCCCCCTTATCCCCCCGAGCCGCAAAGGGGCCACGTACAAACACAACCAAAATCCTCTAGCTCCCAACTCGCCTCGCAAGGTAGAGCCACCACTCTCTCTCTTGAGTTGGGTATCCCAACTCTCACAAGTAAAACCAGTTAGAATTTTTGCAGTATAACCTTGCTCATAACCAGTCTGATCCATTCCTCGTCTCAACCAATTTTTTTATATAATTTTTTGAGTGACACCTTGCCATTTTCACATTTAATTCATTTTTAAAAAATTTAATTAGGAATTATTCCCCCATACACTTGTCACCCATTTCCTTAGTTACACAAGTAAAACCACAATTTAATTTAATTAAAATTGAATTTCCCTCACCCATCCTAAAAACGCTCCTAAAATCACTCATAGTTGTCAATTTATTCCCTTTATTTACAATTAATGACTGACGTCTTTCTAAAACTGAGTTGAGTTAAAATATGATTGTTCTCTAGTTAGACTAGTGTTAACTAGACTCTAGATACCTTTATATGCTTACACAATCTTTTATTCTTTATTCCTTTCTTACTTTAAATTCTAATTTGGTATTTTCTTGCACAATGCGTAGTAACTCACTCTTTAGATTTATTTTATTTTCATTGATTTTTTAAATTGATTTATTTCATCCCCTCATTATTTAATTTATAAATTAGTTTTTAGTCTTCTCACTAACTTAGAATTAGGCTTAGTTAAATTTTTATTTGCATGAGCTTAGACCCTTAGGGATTATGATTAATAAATTAATTTTTTAATTAATTAATTAATCAATTAATTAATTTGGTAGTGCTCAATATTTTTACAAGGTTTAACATTCTCTCAAAGTTTTCTAGGCCACCTAGATTTTTTGACTCATTTTTTTTTTTTAATTCCACGACGTTCTCTTCAAGATGCACTCTATGCTCCAAGGGTGCCACTCATCTTTGATTAAAAAATTTAATTTCTCTCGTTCCCTTCAAGACGCACTCCATGCTCCAAGGGTGCCACTTGCCTTTGACTGGTTTTGGTAGTTGTACAGCCCTTGGAGTCAATAATGTATTCATGCAACCTTTTGAGAGACTAAAGGCCTCTAAGGAATAAGGACCCTACCTTATTGTGCGCCCCTTAGAATCTTCATGAGTGTCTGTCTCAGTGTGCCCTCACGGCCTCGTGGATATCTTGAACTAGGTAATTGTTAACCTACAATTCAAGCCACGACGAAAGTTGTAGTACGTTGTGTCAGGGATGCTGCTACACCTCTCCCTCAATATCTGGTCTATGTGCATGGCCCATTTACTCCTTATGTGAGTCATATTAGAAAACAATCATCAGCTTGCATCCATAAACTAAACATTGTCAATGATCCATAAATAACATCATAATCTAATCGATCATATGTCACATATGCATAAATGAAATACTCAAACCAATACAGTCCACTCCCTGACTCAATCAGGAGTCCAAGGAGGTCCATTAATTCCATCAACATCCTGAATCGGTCAAGTGTCATGCACACTCAGGGGAAACTCGTCAATATCATCTATCAATACATAGATATCAAATAATATAAATCATAACCCATCAACATAAACATAAGAATCCATAAGCGAAACAAATAACCATATACTAAAACCGTATCATTTGCACACAAGTGTCCTCAAAGAATAGTCAATAACATGTGCTCGCAAGAGAGGGATGTTACAGATGGATGGTATCGACAGGTCGAAGGCATCAAGAGGTCTGAATAGATGGTAAGGAGGTGCTCCACACACCCAGTAAATGCTAGCTTAAGAGCGTTTAAGGTGAAGTGTGCAACTAAAAGCTGGTTTAAGATCATTTAGATCCACACATCCCACCAAGCTTACAGGGGTAAATAACGTGCCACCAAGCCTAGAGGGGTAAATAAGGTGAAGTGCTTCACTAATTCACAGAGTTCCACGTACCTCGGTAAGAAATTTATAGGCTGTAAAAAAAACTAAATCTAAAGTAATACATTATTACTTTGTTAATTACCTTAATCATCCATTTTAATGATTAATGCACATCTTTTATCATGGGAGGAAGTTAATGCTTCAGATGAGAACCATTAATTTTGTGTGACGACTAAGAATATTCAAATGATATGAAACATGTCCATTACATGTTGATGTATAAATAAAATCTCATTAAATCTGCTCATTTCCAATAGATGTACGCCTATAGGCATAATTATTGTATCTAAAGTACAAAGTAATTAATTTTTATCAATTCATATGTTATTATTTTTTATTTATTTTAAATATATTTATTTCCATAATAAATTATTATCTTGATATTCTTTCACA
>JZKD02S2077034.1:349264-362277 GCA_000966675.3 Picea glauca | reverse complement strand
TTTGTTGATTCATATAACAATCCATAAGCATGCTTGACATTCAAGGAGGGAAACAAAGAGAATGAAATTCATAGCAAAGAACAAAGACTTTATTAACCAAAATGTTGAGCCATTTGCCTTTCATAAACTTTTAAATAGAGCGGTAATACAGTCATAAGTTTTAATGCTTCGTTTTCATACTTTCAGTCATGAAAGAAGCATGGAAACAAAAACACTAGGAATAACCGAAAACATGCATTTGTTGTTTCAAAAATTGCTTATGAAGAACAAAAAAATGTACGACCCCAATAAGGCAGCTACATAGATTATTATTTGATATTTAAAAAGTTAAAAATATGTTGGGCTGCCAACAATGGTAACTTGCTGGGAGAAGCAGTTATCTCTGTATCACTGACGAGTTCAGGTTAGAAATGTTTGAATGATTTCAAATCAAAGAACAACTAAAAATTCATTTGAGCATCTTTAATAATCACGACGTGGACTAGCTTAAGATATCTTTCGTTAAAAAGAATGAAATCTGGTGACAGACTTCACAAATGAAATCCATGATGTTTAAGTTAATGGCTCCAATATTGTTGACAGGGCCACTACTGCCACCAGGCATTTATAGCCTCGACAGGGATGTCAATTAACCCACTCTAACGTATGTATCCTATCCAAGAAAATTCAAATCAGAATGAAGGATGCTTATGACCAAAATCAAGATTTATACCTGAGAATTTTCTTTAACCTGACATCACTTCATTGCCAGCAGGCCTGTTCAGTACCCCAGCGAAGTTGTCTTGGCATCATGCATGCATTTACCCACTGCTAGTAGACTTGTTCAGTGTCCCAACGGGTTTACAAACACTTCCCACAGCTCTTTGAGAAATTATTCACATTCTGATATAGTTTTAAAGATATTCAGCAGAGCGGGGTGACGCTGAAAATTCCAGTTTTTACACAACTTAATATTTTCCAGGCCTTTCAATTTTTCTTGCTAACCTTCATCAAGATCTGAAAATAGTTTATTAATAAAACTAATTTTCGAGGACAGGGAGGCATCATTGAGTTTCTTTCTTAAGAGCAGGGACAGCGTAAAGAGTTTTTAAATATAGTCATGTCTACTCTCAAATGCAAATTGAAACCAAGAAATCAATTCTCAAACAAAATACCATCTTTAACTAGTTTACGTTTTTAGAAAAACACAGCAATTGATGCTCTGACAGCCCTTGACAGTTATTTCAAGATGAAGCATTTTGTCCTCTTCTTTTGAACTAGACTATAATACAGGCATGTTTGACTCAAAAAGGCCAATAAACAAAAAATAAAAATAAAAACAAACCAGAAAAGAAAACGGAAAGCAAAAGAAACCAAAACAGAAAAATATGTACAAAAGGTGTATCTGAGAGTTGTCAGGTGAAATATTTTTTGAGAGCTTGGCCATTCACTGGGAAGGTGTCTGGCTATCCCTCTAAATTAGGCGAAGAGAACTGGGACCTAGTTTTTCAATGATTAAGAATGGTCCCAACCATAGGTTTTGGAACTTAGTATGCTCGTCTTTCCCCTCATGAGGTTTGTCCCATTTGAGGACAAGATCACCTACCTCAAAATTCCTGTCTGAGGCAGAATTCGAATCGAACCAGGTTTTGAAAATAAGTTGATGTTGATCCAGTTTTTGTTTTGCTTGAGTCCTTACCTCTTCTAACTTCAACAAAGCATTAATACAACTTTCCAAAGGAGGACAGTCTTCATCCTAAACCTTCTGCGATAACTGCAAAGATGGAAGGAGAACGTGTGATGGAATAATTGCTTCCCTACCGTAAACGAGGAAAAAGGGGGAATTACCAACAACAATTTTCGGAGTTACCCTATCATCCCAGATTGCATTGAATAGTGCATTATGCCAGTTTTTGTGGTTTTCGGAGACCGTCCTCTTGATGATCTTGATCAGGTTTTTGTTTGTCGATTCCGCCAAACCATTTCCTTGGGGGTAATAGTTGGCAGAATACTTTAGTTTTATCCCTTTTTCTAAAGCAAAAGCACTCATGTCAAGAGACAAAAAATAGGAAGCATTATCGAACACTAGACATTCAGGAATACTGAAACGAGTGATAATGCTTGAATTAAGGAAAGGTATTACCTGAATGGTGTTTACCACTTTTAATGGTGCAGCCTCGGACCATCTGGTGAAATAGTCTATCGTTGTAATGATGTATTTATGTTTTTGGGAGGAGGTGGGGTTAATTGGGCCAATGATTTCAAGACCCCATTGTTGAAAAGGGAAATCCACTAAAACAGGTTGCAGCGGGAATGCTGCCTTCTGTACTCGTCCGGAAGCCTTTTGACAGATTACACATTTGCGTCATAATGCATGGGCATCTTTGAAAAGGGTGGGCCAGTAATACCCCGCCCTTAATACTTTGTGGGTAGTAGTGTCTACACCGAAATTCCCACCAGCTTCCCCTGCATGTAATTCTGATAAGACTTTATCTGCTTCATCTCTTGCCAGACAACGCATAAGGACTCCATCAAAATTTTGACGAAACAATATACCATTCACTAGTTGGAAAGGTGCAAATTTTAATCTCAACTCTCTCTTCTTTTTTGGATCAAGGTGACGAGGAGTTGAACCGTGTGTTAGATAAAACTTAATGGCATCATACCAAGGACTTGTAGGATTTTGTACACAGCAGATTTGATTTTGATTATGCTAATCTTCAATTAACATACCGGTTTGATTTTGTTGTTCTATAACTGAATCAACAACTAATTTACATAGACCTTGGCCTCTAATAATTTGTGCTGGAGTGATCTTGAGGTCATATTCTTGTAAGGATGTGGCCCAGTTTGCCCGTTTCTCACCCAGTTCTTCCTGTACTAACAAATTTCTGACAACGGGGTAAGGAACAATGACTTTCGTTCTAGATTTCGGTAGATAAGATCCAAAATGTTTTACCACTTTAAAAACAACGTAAGCCTGCTGATCTACAGCTGCATAATTAAGCTCTGCTCCCTTAAACACTGAGCTCATAAAGGCAATAGGAACTTCGTTGTTTTCAGCATTCTTTTGAATTAGCACAGCGGCATAAGATCGATCAGAGGAAAACGTATAAAGAGTGAAATCTCGCGAAAAGTCAGGGCTCATTAGGGATGGAGCCTCCACTATGGATTTTTTTATTGATTCAAAAGCTTGACTTTCTTGAGGTCCCCAATGGTATTACACATCCTTTTTTATTAAGTTTTGTAATGGCCTGACCATTTCCAAAAAACTCGGGACGAACCTTCTAACAAAATTTATCTGACCTAAAAAGGATTGCATAGACTTTTTTGAAGAGGGGGGAGGAAGTTTTGAAATGACTTGAGTCCTCTCGGGGTCAATGATCATCCTTTCATTGGATACTATAAATCCGAGCAGCTTGCCTTGTTCCACTGCAAAGACAGATTTTTTAGGATTTAGAGAGATGTCGTACTTATGACATCGTTGTAGAAAAGATCTCAAATGAGCTAAATGATCTCTTATTCTTTGAAAAGACAGTGACATCATCTAGATAGACTACTACATATTGATTGATTAGACCGCGAAAAGCGATATCCATCGCTCTCTGGAAAGTGGCACCGGCATTTATAAGCCCAAAGGGCATCTTCCTATAAACATAGGTACCCCATGGAGTACGGAAAGTGGTTTTCAGCTAGTCTGGAGGAGACATGAGGACCTGGTTATACCCTGAAAAACCGTCTAGTAGTGAAAATATTTCAAAACTGGATACCTGCTGAAGAATTTGTTCCATCGGAGGAACAGGGTAGTTGTCTTTATCAGATGCTCGGTTTAAATTTTGGAAATCGACACATAGTCAGATTTCGCCACTTTTCTTCCTCACAGGGACAAGGTTAGAGACCCACTGTGTGTGTCTCACTGGGAAGATTTTCTTTGCATTCAATAGTTTGTTTAATTCCTTCTTGACCGTTGGTTCAAGTTTTGGGTGCATCTTTCTTAACTTTTGTTGAAAAAGTTGAATCTGGGGTTTCATGGGAATGATGTGTTGTATAATGTTAGGATCAAATGTTTTTAGATCATCATATGTCCAAGCAAAGACGTCCTTAAATTCCTTAAACAACTTAATAAAGGTTGACTTCTCTTGCTCAGAACATCTCGTTCCCAAATTGATGCATTGTGGATTATCTTTAGTTCCTAGATTCACTTTTTTATGGGTCAAGGAAGAACTGTTTGTTTTACAATTTACTGATTTTCTGAATTTATCATGCAAATCATAAAACTTTTCTAATCTTACCACAGATTTTGGGATAGAATTTACCAGATCTGATGTTGATTCCGTAGATCTTGGGTCTGATATTACCATAAAATTGTGGAGGTCTTCATCGTGGGTACCTTCATCGATAACCGCACCTTGGAAAGTATCCTCCATGTGTAAGAAACTGATGATCTGTTGATCATCATCGAACACTCTCGAATTAGTGATGTTTTTCGGGACGGATGGTTTGAACAACAAATCAACGGAAAATGCGTTCGAAGAAAGGCCTTCTGCGGGAAAAAGTTTAGAAGCGACATTAGCCAACAAGTCAGCCTCAGAATTATTTAATCTTGGAATAGAATTAATGTTAAATGCATAAAACTTGTGCATTAGATTCCATACCTCAGCTTGATAAATTTTCAGGTGTGGAGATAGGAAATGAATGGAATTTCTTACTTGTCTGGCGACAATTTTTGAATCGTCGAATACCATTAAATTCTGTATTTTCAAGTCTAGTTCCTTTCTGAGAACTTGCAGAAGCACCTCATATTCAGCAGTATTGTTTGTGCATTCAAATTCTAATCGGCAAGCGATCAAAGTTTTGTTACCTGTTGGGTCAATGAGCACACATCCTGCACCGGCTCCTTCTTTAGATTTGGATCCATCGAAGTAGAGAGACCAGATGTGATTCTCATCAATTGTATGTGGCACCTTAGGGAGAACTGTTGACTGTGTGCATGTCATAAGTTCCGATTGATGTTCTGGGTTAGAAATGGTAGAAGTTTCAGCCATGAAGTTACCAAAAAGGGTGTTCATTCTCTGCATTTCGGGTGAATTAGCAGAAGCAGTAAATGGTTCATTAACGTCATTTAAATCAGTTACCGTAAGCTTGAAGTAACACTCATGATTGATCTTGATTCTGTTAGGCTTTCCATTTTCCGGCAGCCATAAATGAGACCAGTCTATCGCAAAGTAACCATGTAGTTATTCGGACCAATCCCTACTTAAAAATAAGCCATATACTTCAAGGATATCAACGACAATAATATCAATAATCTGGTGGACTTTAGGATTAAATGATAATCCGATAAGGACATTTTTTAATTCACCTATTACCTTAACACTGGTCCGATCAAGCTGAATAATTTTCAGACTGGAAGGTTGAACTTCAGCATTGATTTTTTGGCATACAGACCAAGGCATTACATTTGACGATGCGCCAGAATCTACCATACAATTATGTACATTCCTATTGAAAATTTCAAAGGTTAACAAAAAATGTGGGACATTTCTACAAGTATTAACAGCAGAACTTTGTTGATTTTTAGTCGCAGTGCCTGGGATTATTTTATCTACATTTGTTACTCTTTTTACAGCAAGGTCTCTTTTATCAGAGGGTTCTAGTGTCATTTTAACAAGGACCTTTTGAGGTGTTTTAGGGCTATTTTCTGCAGATTTGTTGTTGTTCAGATTGTTGTTTTTGTTGTTTTTTGCAATGTTTTGAAGCATCTTTTGCAGAAGAAAAGGAAATTTCAACAATTCATAAACAAAAATATTAGCTCTAAATTTCTTAAGGTCTTCAATCAAATCGTATTCTAAACTTGGAGTTATCGAATTCTGTTTAGTTTCAGTTTGTTTATACTGTTTTTGGGGTGCATTAGTTCTAGTTTCAGAAGAGCATTTATTCTGTGTTCTGCTTCTGGTGTTTTAAGGATGCACTGTTTCAAAATTGGCTTGAAAGATACTATCTGAAAAATGCCCGAAGATGTTGGGAGAGGATTCGTCCTCTTCCATTATTTCTTGTTCAACCACGTCTTCAGGAATCTCGAGGGGAACTAAGTTATCATGTGCTTCCAAAATTGTCTGGGTAGCATATTGTAGGCTTTCTAGATTAATGCCTTTAGAATTTAAGTTGGGTCGGTTTGTGGGAAAAGGATTTCTAAAAGGGGGTTTGTAAGACCCTTTTCTTGAAGAAGATTCTTCAGCTAATCTCCTTAAATCTACGACTTGATTTGACAATTTATGAATGACCTTATGTAAACTTTCCAGATCTGAACTCTCTGATTGAGTTTTGGTTTGAGGAGGTCTAGGAAGAATTTCTATTTTCTTCTTGGAAGATGGGGTAATCTTTGCCTCGTTACTGATATTGTACTTTAGGCTTAGAATATCTTTATCAATTTGGATTGCTTCCTCGAAGGCTTCCAATAGTGTTGTCTTCTTAGACCTTTTTACCCAGATTGTTATGTTCTGGTGTAAGGCTTTGGTGTAGTATACGACGATAAGATTTTCAGTAGGCATTGAATCAGTGGGGATTCAATTCTTTAATGTTAGAAACCTTTGATTAAAGTCTTTTATTTTTTCCTTGGCGTTCATCTTTAAAATGGAGAGTTTCATGACTAAGACTTCGGGAGATTTGTCGTCTCTGAATTTCTCAAGGAAACAAGATTTGAATCTATCCCAAGATACAATGGTGTGGGGTTGTTAGGAAAAATACCAAGTAGAGACATTGCCTTCAAATGTGTACAGAAAAATTCTACATACTACGTCTTCGTGTTCTATGCTTCGGAGTCTAATGGCTAGCATGAATTTTTTAATGTGATCCTCAGCAATTAGGTTGGAATCTGGATCGAATTTAGGGAGTCATTTCTCTGGATGTTTAGGCAAAGGATGTTGGGGTCCAGGTATGGCCACAACATCTTGATCGAGCCAAGGTCTGTCGGGATTGTTTGGATTTGCCATAGGCGTGGGTGGTGTGGAAGGTTGAGATGAAGAACTGCCTTCGTCGGATGACTCTTCTCCTGAAGAGGAAGGAGATGAAGGTGGTGGTGATGGTGGGATACCAGATCCTTCGGCTACAGGAGTGAGGATGTGATCTGGATCCATAGGATTTAGGATAAGACCAGTGCCTTCAAGTTGTTCTCTAATATCAGAAAAATATAGCGGTTGATTCAATGGTTGAACTGGTTGTCTGATACGGGCCAAAGCACTGTGTGTCCTTAGAAGTGATTGACGAACAATTTCTTATATGTCGGACCCTAGGGGGTTTGGTGTTACTGGCTCAACGGTAATCTCTGGATTTTCATTTGAGGTGGTTGTTGTTTGAGAGTTAATATTGTCGTCAGAACAACTTCTTGTTACTATATGTGAGTGGGTGTGTGGGGGAGGAGTCTTGTGACCTCCACGTGCCATCAATAGTGTTCAGGCCCTCCTTTTAGCGCCATTTGTTGACAGGCAAAAATGATCATCCGTCAATTGGAAGAATGAGTCCAGTCCAGGGTTGTCTAAATAACCCAAGTCGTTTTGTATGACTCGCTCTGACAGGTTTAATGGGTCTGTTGGCCAATCTAAAAGTCCTAAAAGAAACAAATAAAAGAACAAGAACAAACTAACAAATAACTACTTAGTATATATATGTACATGCGTATCTATATAACTATTTTAAATAATATTTACACAAAAGATCTATTTATCTAATTTATGTGCATGTTATACAAGTGCAAGTTTTAATCTAAACTCACGAAAATCTATGAAAAGATGGCTCCTTTAACAAAAGCAGATAAAGAAAGCACATAAACTATTTTTTGTTTTTTTTTCTTTATTTATCTAAGATTAAACAAAAAAGAATATACTATAAAACAGAAATACGTGAACAGTCAAAGCCAGGTCACACATAAGAGTTTCGAAGACAAAAAAAAGATAAAAGAAATAAACTAACCTACTAATGGGTTGTTCGGCGTGCATCCAATCACCTGTATAATTATAGAATGTCCAGCCAGCCTGTCCAAGAGATAAACCTGCAGTGAACTTTGAAATTGTCTGGAATAAATGCAAAACAATATATTGACTGTTGAATTTTAATGACAGAATGAAGAGATGCAAATAATAGTTGTGATATTTGTGATTGCAAGCGATTACGTGCAAGATAAATCTAACTATAACAGCCTGCTTTTAATCATTCAACAAAATTGAAGAAAAACCTTATCATTTGGATTGAACGAATGATCACTATTTTTAATATCTGAAACATCACATATGGACAGTGTTTATAAATGAATTATCCCGACTCATAATAAAGCATGAAGACAAAATCTATCAACACCCATTATCTTGTCAAGATAAGAAGAACTTAAATTAACACATCATACACAAGAAGCTAAAGTTGTAATATGCATTTTGTTCCATTGAAGTCTGTGAATTAATTGTCCATACTTCAGCGCCAGGCCAAGATGATCTCTTTACAAAAAAAAATATGATTTTTTAAAGGGTTCAGAAAGGTAACTGTCTTATCTTATGAGATAAGATACAATCATCTGTTGATTACAAAAATAAAGGGACAATATAACCACCTCAGATCACACTAAATCTTTAAAAGCTAAAAAAAGTTTGTTCCTGTTTATACAAAAATGGATCATAGATATGGCTAACAAGCCCCAAAAATGCTTCAGATCACTTGGTCACCATAGACTCCCAGATATCCTGAAAGGAAAAGATAAAATAAAGAAATTTAGATATTCATTTAACCACAATTTTCCAAATTTCAAATTAGAATAGACTGGCTACAGAATCTGCTGATTCTGTAGCTAGTCTATTTTAACAACGAAATCTAAATTATTCAATAAACAAAATATAACACTATTTTAAGATAAAAGGAAATCTTACCTTTAACTGTAAAATCAAATCAAATCACATGATCTCAGAATTTATTACTATTGTTGCAGTCTCGACATTTTTTAATATGACATTCCCTGTAGTTTTCAAGCGTTTCCCTTGTCCCTTAACAATAGACTTGAGCCTGCGATTTTCATCTATTAAGGGGTCAACATGATCAGTAAGGGCTTTGATCTATGACTGTAAAATGGGTATATCAGTGTAATACTTGTCAATCCAGAATAGACACGTTTCATATTGTGACTGTGTGACGGTTGATTAAGAATACCCACGGTTGTGTACCGGAACATCCCTAATGTGGCCTGTAGATTTGTCACCAAACTTAATACCTGGAAACCCTTCACTATACTTTAGACAAGGCGGCAGATTATCCACGAAATTGTAAGTCTGGTCGAGGTGTGTTTGGAAGGAAGGAGGGTCTTCTTCGGCCAGAAATCTATCAATCTCGGAATCTGAGCTCTCATGGATCTCGATCGTCTTGATCGAGCTCACATGAGGGTTTGATTTATTTGGTGTATTCCTCGAGATCAGCCTTCCTACCCTCTTATTTTTAAAACTTAAATCGATATCACCCTTAGATGGCTTGCCAATAGGTTTGTTTGCATTTTTGGCAGAGGTGTTAGGCTGTGCATCTTGTTCATGGGTCTACTCAGCAACTTTTGAGTCGAGTAAAGGCTTATTGTGGGTGGTCGTAACACAGGCATGTGTAGATGAAGGGAACACTCTGGGATAGACTAAGGTTTCCTCAATCACAGGTTTTTCAACCTCTACAGCATATGAGTTAGCGAAACCATTTCAGGTTAAGAATGAATCCCAGTCATCGTTCTGTAACTTCAATTGATGTGCAAGCATAATTTTTATCAAACCATGGTGGAAAAGGCTTGAATCCAAACATTGCTTCTTATACCTCTTAGCCATTTTATACTGGCTTCTCCACAGGTAATAAGGCATGTTTAATGGAAACCCTATGAAATTCATGAGCAAACGCAGGTGATATAGAAAGACAAAACCAAAACGGCCTTCACATGTCACAAACTATTTCAACACTGCAAGCAAACCATGCCGTCAGGTTTTCAATAGGGACACTTGCATACCTTTGTCACAGCCATTGATCTTTCGATATGTAAAGAAAAGACTCCACGGAACCTCCTCGACCTTGGCATTCTTGAACCACTTATCCCCGCTCGCAGGGAGACCTATTGCTTGACTTAAAAAGTCCTATGTGACTTCGAGTTGAATGCCCCCCACCTTGGCTCGACATCCATCAAATGAGAGGGCGAATTCCTGAGCGGTTTGAAGGTTAAAGCTCGTGAATTTCTCAAGGAAAACAAGTCAACCGTGACCCTCAAGATCCTCCCTTGCATCATCACACAGGAGCAAGGTTTGAGTGTCGTTGGGTTCAATCCTAACAACCGGGGCCATGGGAATTCGACGAGAAAACACCCAAACACAGTGTGTATGGAGGGTTTCTAAGAATAGACCAGAGGTATACTCCAGACCCGAAACTCATCAACATTTTATGGAAAATGAGCAGAAGATTCTCAACCAAAAGATAGGCGTTGTTTGAAATGAATGCAAGGGGTGTTGCAAAACCCAAGACTAAGCTTCAAAATGATGGGCTCACTATGATCGGACTGCCACCTCCCACATAGTACAGGCCATGACCAGGTGCATTAAAAATTTAAAATGATTGCGCAACAAGGTGGGTTAGGTTCTAAAGTTTAGGAGAAGGAAACTTATAAACCAAAGTCTAGTGACAAGGGAACGTATGACCAAGAACCACACAAAAATATATTKATGGTTAAATTAAAAGGACCTTTGTTGATTCATATAACAATCCATAAGCATGCTTGACATTCGAGGAGGGAAACAAAGAGAATGAACTTCATAGCAAAGAACAAAGACTTTATTAACCAAAATGTTRAGCCATTTRCCTTTCATAAACTTTTAAATAGAGCGGTAATACARTCATAAGTTTTAATGCTTYRTTTTCATKCTTTCAGTCATGAACGAAGCATGGAAACAAAAACACTAGGAATAACCGAAAACATGCATTTGTTGTTTCAAAAATTGCTTATGAAGAACAGAAAAATGTATGACCCCAGTTAGGAAGCTACATAGAATATTATTTGATATTTAAAAAGTTAAAAATATGTTGGGCTGCCAACAGATAGTGAATGTCCTCTATGTGTTGAGGAATCCTTGTTTAAACCCTCTACCATATAAGTTGTGGTCTCTTTGTTGTTAGTTAAACCTCTTTTTTTATTTAGTATCTAAGGTTCTTCATACACCAACATGGGCACCCTATAATCCATAACTCTTAGATTATTGGGTTTCACCTCTCCCTTTAGGTCTCTCTATCAAATATGAAACTTATAGGCTACTAAAGAGGCCTTGTTATAACAAATGTACATGATCATGAGATGAAGTAGCCCAATTATCAACCATCTATCATAAATATGACAAATCCTTTATAGGTGTGTACCCACCACTTTATTACTAGGTGTGGATGAGCTACCACTTTATCTTTTCATGACATTTTACAATGTCCTTTGATGATCTCCTTCATGTGGGAAATGTCTAAATGATGATTTTTATGAACACCTTCTACTACATGTGTGATCATTCCTATGCCTCCAACCTTATACTAGTGTTGGTTATAATGGCTAATGGTTAGTTGTACAAGTTGGGGATAATGCAACGCTAGTACCCTATCTAGGTTGTTGAGATCATCAAGATTGATTATGGGATAGCCTTCCCTTATTTCACTACCATGCATGCTTTTCTAGTCTAGGTCCAAATCTAATTTTTTCCATCCCACTCACTCATTTTATAATCTATTTGTTATCACCTAAATTTCACTCAGAAAGATATTTAGACAATCACTAGAAAACATTCCCAATGGACAAATATACAACATAATAAATCTATCCCATGGATATTAAAATTCACCCCAAAAAATGGTAAGAAAAACATTAAAATAGTGGTTTCATTCACTTATGTGAACTATCACATTGTCTTTTTAGCAACTTCCATGACTTTTCCTTCAAAATTCACACAAGTCTAAAAACATGCAAATGATCATCAAATCATCCTCATTGACATAGTTAATGCAAGATATACCGCAATACTTCCCCACATTTGTGAATAGTCTCTTTAGAATAGAGGGGTGTTACCAACTTAACAAAAAATCTCCAGAGTTCTCATTTTTTAGAGGTCACAGTTTTTACCCCCATTTAAAAAAACGGTGCTACCGGTAGCACCCATTTTTTGCAGGGTGGTTAAAATTGCGACTTGATTGAAATCATTGCCTTGACAACTGATACTGTTAAAATTGCATTCTAGAAAATTGACCCTCTAATTGAAAAATGATGTTACCGATAGCACCCTTCTTATTTTTGGAGCTAAAATTTCAACTTAATTGAAACACTAGCCCTTATCATTGGTACTGTCATGAACAAAGAACTTCAAATTAGCTTGTAAATAAATTGACAAAAGAAACTCCGCATACACGTTTTGTTTTTTCTTTAAAGTAAAAAAATACATTTTTCTCTTTAAATTTTTTTGAAATAAAAAGCAAACACGTTTTTAGAAAAACAAAACCACATTTTTCATATAAAAAACTAGATTTTTTAATGAAAATGCCACTTTTTTAAAATGAAAAATTGTCTAATTTAACCAAAATACACATTTTAAAAATGAAAAACGCAAATTTTTAATTGAATAATGTGATACCCCGAAGTTTCAAAAACTAAGACTTAATATTTTTATTATTATTATTTTTGTCTATCGACACTTTATGGATCTTTATGATCGAACTCAAGTACTTGTTTTTTATTATTAATAAAAGAGGAAGCACACGTTGAGTAGGATTGTTAGAAGAGGGATTCCATTGATCCAAAAGAGAAACAACTAAGTGACAACAGAAGGGGACAAGTGGTGGGATTAGTTGAGTTAACTCAACTAAGTGAGACAAATCTCAGGTTTCTAGGGAATCTGAGGGAACAAGTGTAAAAATCAAATTGACAGGTGGTCAATGAGCAGGAGGCTCATGCATGTGTCAAAGGCATAGGAAAATATTATAAAGTAAGAGAAAACAAAGAGGATGGGATG
>JZKD02S2077034.1:328661-340461 GCA_000966675.3 Picea glauca | reverse complement strand
ATTACTAATCTAAATTACAACTAATGGCCTAAAGCCGACATAAATAAAATAGCATTACTAATCTAATATGCCCCAATTAAGGGGTAATGAGCCAACATTAGGGCTTAACACCTTCACTGGATCCACCAGTTACGTTTGGGAGCAAAAGTTGAGAGCCACCAAAATAGCATTAAAAGACTGGGTAAAGAAACCAGTCCAGACCCCCACCGATTGCAGAAAAGAGAAAGTCCAGTCACTGCAGAATCTTCAAGCGGAAATGGAAGGCAAAGACATCACAGCATAGGTCCTGCAAGAAGAAATTAAGGCTCAACGAGCCACTTTCCAATCTTTTTGAAGCGAAGAAGACTACTGGAGACTCAAATCCAGAAGTCTTTGGCTGAAGGCATGGGACAAAAACACTTCCTATTTCCATCGACAATACAGAGCAAGATTATCCAGGAACCATATAGCAGAAATTAAAACTGACGATGGCCAAGTTTGTAAAGGATTCAAGCAAGTAAAAGCAGCTACAGAGATACATTTCAGGAACCTGTATACTGAAAATACCCACAGTAATGAGGAGGATGTTGTTGATCTCCTCTCTAACATTCCTTTCCTAGTCAGACCAGAAGACAATGAACTTCTCTGCAGAGTAGCCTCCGAGGAAGAAATTACCAAAGTAATCTGGTCTATGGAGGCAGATAAGGCCCCTGGGCCTGACGGATTTACAATCCACTTCTACAAATGTTGCTGGCATGTGATAAAGAAAGATCTTCAGAAGATGATTAATGGATTCCTGAAAAAAGCCAAGGTAGGAGGAGGAACCAACTCCATGTACCTTGCACTAATACCCAAAGAAACCAATCCTGAAAATTTTGCAAGATTCAGGCCCATATCTCTGTGTAACGCGTCTTACAAGATATTGGCAAAAATTCTGGCAAACTGGATCAAGCCACTTCTAAAAATTCTGATCTCCATCTCCCAAGGAGGCTTTGTGGAAGGAAGACACATTCTGGACAACGTAATTCAAGTCCAGGAGACAATTCACTCAAGCAATCAGAGGAAAGAGAAAGGCATGCTTATAAAACTGGATATGGCGAATGCATTTGACAGAGTCAACCGCTCCTTCCTAGGCAAGGTTCTTCTCGCCTTCGGTTTCTCTCCACACTTCGTCCAGCTAATCAGAGCATGCATTAACAACCCGTGGATTTCTCCTTTAGTCAACGGTCGTCCCACTTCCTTCTTGCAATCTCAAAGAGGCATCAGGCAGGGATGCCCTCTCTCCCCATTCATGTATATACTGCTGGCGGACTCCCTGAGTCGTAAACTCATTGCAGAAAGACAAAATGGCAATATCCCGGGTCTCAAAACATCAATCGGTGTGGAAGCCATGAACCACGCGGTGTTCACTGATGACTCCTTGCTGCTCGGTGGCGCCTCCATTAGAATTGTGAAATCCATTGACTCAGTCCTCAAATCCTATTGCCGATGCACGGGAGCGTTAATTAACGCAAGGAAAAGTGAAGTTTATTTTTGGAATATGGAACAATCAGAACTTACAAGCATAACCTCCATTCTTGGGTTCAAAGGCCGCGTGAATTAGGAGAGTTTCAAGTACCTAGGGCTGCCCATTAGCTCTGGAACCAATAAAAGATCTCAATGGAATGATATCATCACAAAAATCAAAACGAAAATTGCAGCGTGGGGAGGCCAATGGCTGAACAAAGGAGGTAAACTCACCTTAATAAACTCGGTGCTGTCAGCGATTCCAATCTATCAGGCTACTTTTATTCTTGCACCCAGATCAGTGACGGAGCAGATCGCGAAGCTTATCCGAGTCTTTTTGTGGCGGGGAGGTAAGGGCAATGGAAATAAAATTCACCTGGTAAACTGGGAAATCGTCAAAAAATCCAAGGCAGATGGAGGGCTGCAAATAAGGGATCCCGCTTTGGTCAATTTAACGTTTGGAGGTAAGATTCTTTGGAATCTGGTTAGTGAGCCTGCACACCCAGTCAGTCTCACCTTGAGTTCAAAATATGGTGTCAACAAAACTTTAAGTAACCTGCAAAAAGAGAGTCCAGCAAACTGCACGCAGATCTGGAAACTGTGCTGTAAAAGTAGTTGCTTTTTTAAAAATTCAGCCTACAGAATTCCTGGAAATGGCAAGAGCACGTCCCTGTGGCAGGACAACATAATGGGGAAAGCACCTCTGGCAGAGAATGAAGACATTGCAGATCTCAGAAATTGGTTGGTAAGAGCAGGAATAAATAACTTATATGATCTCTCGAAATGGGATCAGCGAGGTGATTGGATAGGTTGGGACTTCCACGGAATCCCGGCTCGTTTAGCTCTGCAACAATCCGAGCTCTAAGATTTGTTGGAGGACACTGCCCCCATCAATAGGTATATGAAAGACAGATGGGGCTAGGGAAAAACAGGGGTTTATACCACAGCAGAAGGTCATAGTATACTGCAGGCTTCAAATATCAGCAGTCAAACACCGGCATTTTGGAAAGATGTTTGGGAGCCTTTATCCATTCCAAAGGTGAACTTCTTCTTCTGGACCCTGGTGCATAATAAAATTCTTACGGGAGACAATCTGGAAAAGAGGAATATAGCGGGACCTCACAGGTGTGTGTTATGCAACAACAATGTTGAAACAGCCCATCATCTTTTCATTGATTGCGAGTATGCCAAAGAGGTTTGGGATCTTATGCTACAAGACTTTCAGATATCAATCCCTCCTCTGAATTCAGTTGCGGATCTCTTTGCTTCCTGGATGCGGAACTATCCTCATAGAATTCCTCCCAAGTCTTTTTGGCGAAAAATTTGGATAGCCATTCCCAAATATGTGTGCTGGCAGATTTGGTTGGCACGAAATCAACAGATCTTCAAAGAGATGAGCCTCTCCCCGCTGCAAGTAATGGTAAAGGCCAAATCTTTCCTCCTAGAAGCAGCCCAACATCAGAATTATAAAGAGGATCACCAGCTACAGCCCGAGGAAAAGAAGTGGCTTAGCCCACTTGTGCCAAGGCCGAGTATGAATCTTCTAGCACCTCTTTCAGCCAATCTCGAATGGCGCATAAGAGATGAAGATGACAAATTCCAGATTTGGTGGCGATCAAAGAATACAGCCACTATCTTCTTTGACGGGGCGTCCAAAGGAAACCCTGGCGAAGCTGGGGCCGGGGGGGTCATCTACTCTCCAAATGGGATCAAAGTCTACTTCAGCTGGGGACTAGGAATGAAATCCAATAACCAAGCGGAGCTGCTAGGGCTAACTAAAGCTTGTCTTATTGCCAGAGAAGAAGGTATCAAATACATCCAAGTCTTTGGGGACTCGGAGATAATAATAAAAAACCTAATCTCAAAATTGCGGTTTAGAAACGCAAGTCTCAACAAAACCTTGGACAGATTGAACAGAGTCCTCTTACGCTTCAATTCATACAAGTTTTATCATGTACTAAGGCGGTCTAATAAAGAAGCAGATCAGTTGGCGAGCAAGGGCAGCACTCTTATGAAAGGGATGTTAATGGTAAACAATGAAAGCTTCTTCCAAATCGCCTGAGAATAGAGGTATCTAAATGTAGAGGCAGTTAGATGTCAGCAATGTAATAAGGGTTGCTTCGGCAAAAGCCCATTTCTCTCGGTTAATAAAATCTTTATCCGTTTCAGTTAAAAAAAAAAAAAACATAAAACTTAGCTTGGTTTTATAATTTTTTGTGCCTTAGAAACATCTTTTTAAAGGTCACCCATATTTAATTAAAATGAAAATCTTATGAAATGGTTGTTGGATCCATTTTTTGTGTTAATACGATTCTTATTGTTTCAATGGTTTGATAGTTCATTATCGAATTGTTTTGATTCATGAACAACTCTGGTTAATTATTTGATATATTTTTGTTTCAATGGTCGTATCAGCATTCATACCAATGAGTACAGACCTGTTGTACTTGCGTTTTCTCCTTACCTGGTGGCTCAAAGCATTAATGAAGCTATTCATTATCTACATAGGGTTTGGTACTTTGTAGTTTTTTCAATCATCACAAGAGATGGTAAGGAATACAATGAACCCTCTAGTTTTCGTTCCCACCATCCGAGTTATGATAACCCACAGGTTCTGCTATTTTCGTGTTTCCACTCTCCATTCAGACTTGTTTCTGTTTCTCACACGATTGGAAGATTCCAAAACCATTATGCAAACTCTTTACACTATACCTAATGAAAATTCATAGACACGGAATGCAATCATTGTTGATTATTCCCAGATTGGTCATCCCCGTGAAACATTGACATTATTCAATGAAATGCAAGTCCTAGGCATAAAACACAACTTAATCATTGTGGCTAGTGTTATGCTTTCATATGCAAGTTTATTGGATCTAGAACAAGGTTAGTAGATCCACATTTATGTAATAAAAAATTAATTTAGGGTTAGGGTTATTGTGGGCAATAGTCTGTAAAAATGGAATGTAATCATTGTTGGTTGGGATAGAAGTAAACCTTGTTGGGAATGGCATGTAGTAAGCACTTAGCCATAGTGACTTGGCGAGGTTCCTCAAATTGGCAATGAAATCAACCTTGATAGGAACCAAATGCAAGATTACAACACCCCAATAAAAATTATCTCCAGTATATCCTATCTAAATTAATATTGATCATGAAATATTGCATCCATGGTTACGTAATAAGAAGTGCATTTGGTTGTGGAATTGACTATGGAACAAGGTAAGAAGTGAATTTGGTTATGGAATTGGCTATGGAACAAGGTAAGAAGTGCATGTGGGTATTTTTATCATTTCCCACTAATTATTCAAAAGAATTCCTAAACAAGATGTTGGATCATGGAATGCAATCATTGTTGGTTATTCCCAGATTCACTATCCTCATGAAGCCTTGAGATTCTTCAGAGAATTGCAAGTCTTGAGAATAAAACCCAACTCAATCACCATCATTAATTTTCTACTTGCATGTGAAGATTTATTGGCTCTAGAACAAGGTACACAAATCCATGGAATGCAATCATTGTTGATACACATAATCAAAATTGTTACACTATGTTCGATCTAAATTAATAGTCACAAAATCTTACATCGATGGTTATGCAATAAGAAGTGTAATTGGTTATGGAATTTGGATTTGGATCAAGGTAAGAAGTGCATTTGGGGATTTTAGCATTGCCCACTAATAGTTCAAAAGAAATCCTAAACTAGATGTTGGGTCATGGAATGCAATCATTTCTAGTTATTTCAAGATTCTCCATCCCCATGGAGCCTTGACATTTTTCAATTGGAATGCAATCATTTGGTCCCTATGAAGCATTGACATTCTCTAACAAAATGAAAGTATTGTGTGTAAAACCCAACTTAATCAACATGGTTAGTGTTCATCTTACATATGTAAATTTATTGGCTCTGGAACAAGAAGTTTAATGCGAAGTGTATTTGGTTATGGAATTGACGAACAAGGTAATTAATGGATACATGGTTACGAAGTAGTTTTATGAATATTGTAACCATGAATCATTGAAATTCTAACTTACCATGAAATGATATAAGTATGTGACAAAACCCTTGTTGGGAATGAAATGTAGCAAGCACATTTGCCTACATGGTGACTTAATGAGGTTCCTCAACTTGTTAATGACATGAGCCTTCTTAGGAACCTAATGCAAGATTCAAAAGAAAGCCTAAACTAGATGTTGGGTCATGGAATTCAATCATTTGTTATTCCAATATTCTCCATCACCATGAAGCCTTGACATTGTTTAATTGGAATGCAATCATTGGGTCCCATGAAGCCTTTACATTCTTCAAAGAAATGAAATTCCTTGGCATAAAACCCGATTCAATCACCATGGTTAGTGTCATGCCTACATGTGCATATTTATTGGCTCTAAAACAAGGTAAGTGGATCGACATAATTAAATCATTGGTGTTTATTCCCATATTCACAATCCCCATGAAGCCTTGACATTATTCAAAAAAATGCAAGTTATCTTGGGCATAAAACCCAACTCAATCACCATGGTTAATGTTCAGTCTATAAGTGCAGATTTATTGGCTTTGCAACATGAAGTGGAATAAGAAATGCAATGGGTTATGGAATTGTCTCTAGAACAAGGTATTAGTGGATCCATGGTTATGCATGAGTGCACTTAAATACAATGTTCCCATGGGAAATGCATTTGTAGACATGTATGCCAAATGTGGGGATTTTAGCACCGCCTATAAATTGTTCAAAAGAATGCCTAAACGATATGTTGGGTCATATAATGCAATCATTTTTTGTTATTCCCATATTCAACATCCCATTAAAGCCTTGGCATTCTCAACAAATTGCAAGTCTTAGGAATAAAACCTAACTTAATCATCGTGGTTAGTATTCTTCCTGCATGTGCAAATTTATTGGCTCTAAAACAAGGTAATTAACCCCATGGAATGCAATAATTATTATTTATTCCCAAATTCACCATACACATGAAGCCTTGATATTCTTCAATGAAATGAAAGTTTCCATGGGCATAAAACCCAACTCAATCACTATGGTTAATGTCTTTCTTGTATGTGCATGGTTGTTGGCTTGAGAACAAGGTAAGCAAATTGTCAAGGTAAGGTCCAACTTTTTATTATCAATCACAATAAGCATTGAGAGAAATCAAGGACAAACCTTAATGCATAATTTTAAGGATGTTGTTAATGAGGATCCTTTTGACAGGTGAGTGTTAAAAATTTGCAATCCAAACAAAAAGAGAAAAATTGGTCCTAAGCAAGGAAGTGATTGAAGTTAACTTGTGATTTAGATTATGGTTCTAATTATGACATCAAAACAAATGTGAGAGAATGCATCATACGCAATCCATCACGAAAACAATTTTAATGACACTCATGGCAAAAACAAGGTATCATACTATCGTATCTCGCTTATCGTTGGGGTATGTTAGTATTGATCACAAATTGTTTAAAAGGATGTGTAAATGAGATATCAGGTCATGGAAAGTAATCATTTATTAAATGAAATGTTGGGTGATGTTGGGTCCCCATTAAGCCTCCACATTCTTCGAYGAAATATAATTCTTAGGMAACTTKATCACCATGGTTAGTGTTCTACCTACATGTGCAGATTTATTGGCTCTGGAACAAGGTAAGCATATCCATGATTAGYAATAAGAATTAKATTTGAATATAATGAAGTCGGATCATGGAATGCAAMCATTGTTGGTTTTTAYAGATTGACATCCCCCATGAAGCCTTGGCATTCTTAAATGAAATGCAAGTTTTCCTARGCATAAGATCCAACTTAATCACCATGGTTTTATTTTGGAAGCAATGTTGAAATTCAAGGTTTATGAAATTGATAACTATTAAGACTRGTCAACAAGATTTTTGCATAAGATAAATCAATTCTCATTRGTAAATTTKTATCTTCGTGCCATTCTAGGGCATTGATMTTAGGCAATAATTTAGGTTGTTGAGATTGMCCTTTCACATGAATAATTACGTCAAGCTCAAGCTCAAGGGGGTTTTAGAGGGTTGGAATGCATTAATTCATGCARTGCTCCCAAATATTGAGCCATCATATGAAGAATATAACAYATTTAAGAAGTCTTCTTAAGACTACATTTTAKGCCAAGCTTGAAATGGAGGGCTACAAATTAGGGTAACTAGATTGAGAGCAAACAATTTTGAAAAGTAGYCTTCATCGAGTAGTGTTGAAATATCTTTGAAAGTTTAAAGAATTTTGGAAAGAAGMAAAACTCAATTTGCAGAGATTGTTGGATAAGGAAGCAACYRTTTTTTTTAAAGAATTGGTTARAAATGAAGATGCAACAACATTAAGCCAAAATAAAGATGTGTTAAATAAGCATACACTCAAGGAAGTACRAATTTGAAKGAAAACCTAGAATAATGTTTGGAAGAGCCATAGTAACAGAGGATCATATCCCTACAATGAGTTGTCATTCCAAATAATGAATAAGAAGAAGGCATTCCTTGGATCTTCAAGGCTCYGAAGAATCCAACAAATTCAATTTGCACAAAGTTTGATCTATAATAGTTCAACCTATGAGTGATACAATACTTTTGAAAGTTACTTATGTTTTTGGTTCAATGAACAATTCTATTGAATTCACAACATACATAACTTATTCTTTGGATTCTTTCTACAACTAACTAGGATTCCATCTACATCTCCAATGGTGTCTCAGCCATGGTTCTTTAGATTGAGTTGGGTTTTATGGTTAGAAGTGTATTTGAAACTGATAGTGTCCTGGGCATTACATTTGTAGACATGTATGGTAAATGTGGGGATGTTGGCATTGGCTAAAAATTGTTTAAAAGAATGCATAATGAGATGTTGGGTCATGGAATGCAATCATCACTCAAACGATATGTTGGGAGATGTTGAGTCCTCGTGAAGCCTTGACATTCTTCGATGAAATGCAATTCTTGAGCATAAAACCCAATTCAATCATTGTGGTTAGTGTAATGCCTACATGTGCAAATTTATTGGCTTTGGAACAAGGTAAGTAGATCCATGGTCATGAAATAAGAATTGGATTTTAATCTAATGAAGTTGGGTCATGGAATGCAATCATTGCTATTTATTTACAAAGTAACCTCCCCCGTGAAGCCTTGGAATTCTTCCACAAGATGCAAGTTTTCCTAGGCATAAAACCAAACTTGATCATCGTGGTTAGTGTTTTTCTTGCATGTGCAGAGTTGTTGGTTATGGAACAAGGTAAGCATATCCATGGTTATGGAATAAGAATTGGATTTGAATGTAATGTTGTTGTGGGTATTGGTATTGCATAACGGAATACAATCATTCCCAAATGGGATGAAGTGCATTTGTATATGATGTTGTCATGGGCATTTATTTTGACCTAACCCCCATAACCCTACATTAAAAAAATGTGCTAAATCTCAAAACGGACGTGAGAAATTTAATTCAACTGGAAGCCTGATTGCTCTATTATGTTGACCTTGATGTGACCATGTTTCCCCTCAAATATTTTTTATCTCATACATGCCCAAACACACCCTTCTCCATAATATCTTACATTCCCTTCTCACCAACCCCGAGACAATTCCTCTCAAGCTTGAACACACCCTTCTCTAGCTAAATTTGTCTTTGTGCCTAATGAAATGAATCATCACAACTCTCTTAGAAACAATAATGAACTAAATAAAACTTGCCCTACCTTCAAAAAATTAAGAAAACTAACCCTCCCTCTATTTTGGTAACATCATCCCTATGTTTTGGTAATAAGCAATGTCCATTTTGAAAATGGTGGGATTAGAAATGAAGCATTCAAGAATTAAGGTTGTTTTCATCCAAAACCCAAGAAATATGGATTTTTTCTTTTGTTATAGTGTGATATTTTACCCCTTTTTTTCCTCATACTCAATCTTATCGACCTCTTTTACGACCATATTTTTTAATGTCAAAATAAACTCCACAGAGTAGATTGCAAAATAGCTCACCAACTTCTAATGCGAGGGGGAAAAGCACCTAAGGTCTAACTCTTGAGTCTAACTCTAATTATAAGTCCAATTTCTAGTCCTAAGCCTAAGTTCTAGTCTAGGTCATATGTCTAAGGTCATTAACTTCAAAGGAATTAAAATAAATTTGATTATTTTATATAAGCCTAGGATCATTTAATTTGATCGTATGCACTGAGTGTGAGGATCAACCTCATTCGAGATGTACAAAAATCCTTTCCTTTATTGCATGTGAGTGAGGTTAATGGAGAATAATGTGTTACCTCAACCTCCCCCTACTCCTAAGTGTCAATATGAGGTTTAATTAAATTATTAAAACTCTAAAGGGAACTCAATTTAAAACAAAGGAAGATTGTCTCCTTCATGTAGTCCATGGATTTTTTGCTTTTAGAAGAATTCCAAGTAGGTAAGTCCATATGCCTCCTCAAGGTATATAATTTATCTCTTCTAGAACAATCCATGTCACATTAATCATTTTCCTAAGGAAAGTCCCCAAGAAAGAAATTTATATTCTTCTTGAGGCTATAATAGGGCATGTACAAGACATTTGTGCAAACTTTAAAGCACGACAACTATTAAGCGGTTAATGAAATATTGGTAAGCATTAATATGTAAAGAGGTGGTCCAATGGGCAGTGCCTGCATTTTAGAATAGAGAAAAAATATTTTTCAAAATTAAGTTTGAGAATAATGATGAATTAGAGTGAATATTACTAGGAAACCCTATAATTATGTAACATCCCCACTATAATCCCCAGTTTAGTTAATGTGTAATGTAGATATAATGTATGAATGTGGCTATGGCCAAGTGATGTATATGTGAATTGTATTTATCAATTTTAATAAATAAAATGTGATGCCATTTGTTGGGGGATATGGGAAGAGATGGGGGTTGATTAATCCGCAAGAGAGGAGGGGTCTAAAAATGGGGTTTTATTTATGAGTTTAATTCCCAAATCATTTTCTCAAATTTTTAATGTTTTGAGTGAACCTTCTAATTTCCCCTTGAGTGTAGAAGAACCCAATCATCAAATGCATGTAAGAGGGTGGGTGTGAGGAGTCACATCCCATAGTTATTGGGAGCATGGGGTTGAAGTACAATCATCTTAGGGAAGAGTGTAAGTCAAGAAAGCAAGCAAAGGGAGGAAATTTGTATGGCCAAGAGGTAGTTGTAGACGGTCATGTTTTTACATGAAAAACAAGCAAAGAACATGGAGGAAGAACATTGGAGCTAAAGAAACAATGGAGGGTGAATTTTGGAGTGTTTTTTAATTTGAATACTAAAGAAGCAATTTTTCAGGCTTACATAAGAACTAGGTTGTCAAACCTAAAGATTGAACTCTGTGAGAGTTGCACTGCAGCAGCAAGCTAGTTGTTGTTTAGTTTCTTCGTAGTTTTCCTAGCAGTAAGTTCCTTTGAGTTCCCAGTAGTAAGATTCATGGTTATCTACACTGAAGAGACCCTAATAAATGAATGGGATGCCTAATGGAATGAGAGCAGTGAAGGGGTACATTCCTTGGTTTGGGTGGGTTAAGAGGAAGAAAGATGGTAGAAATCAGGATAGTTGTAAGAGAACGTCAGTGGGTTGTGGGATTATCTGAGTTTTGAATGAACAGTGAGAGACACCCTCTTTTGTGGATTCCTATCCCTAGATCACGAGCGAATTTCTATTGATATCTAGAACAATAAGTTTATGATTGGGTGGAACGGTTGTCCCAAGCAGCTAGTTGCACAATTCTTTTAAAATATAAGTGTTTATATTGTTTTGTGTTACATTTATAGTCATTATGTTGTGTATTAATTCTATATGTGAGGATGCTTTTATATGCTATTGTATGAAGTTAATTAGTTTCATTCATGTTTATTTCAACATGTTGTAGTTGCATTTAAATTAATGGTAGTTGAATGGTTAGATTTGTGCATGTTACTATAGTTGGTAAGCTATAGGATTAATTAGTAGAAAATTTCAAATTTATGGGTATTTTCGCAAGCAATGGACCTCAATTGGGTTGGGGTACATTACAGATTGGTATCAGAGCTCTGTTGGGTATGTGTTATATTCTTTGCATGTGTGTGTGTGTGGGTGCGTCAGATACGATGACTGCATCTGACGATTTTTAGCGGATTTTGCTATTTTTAGCTGATTTTGCTATTTTTAGCTGATAGCGGATTTTGCTATCTTTAGCTGATTTGTAAATTAATCTCAGATTAAGGGATTAGGGTTTTGGTATCTACGGAATACCTAAAAAACATTGTATATATTGTATGGTGAATGGTGAAATTCGATATAATGAAAAAGAAAGGTTTTCCCGGTTGAGG
>JZKD02S2077034.1:306853-328651 GCA_000966675.3 Picea glauca | reverse complement strand
AGCCTGAGAAACTAGGGGGTTGGAGCCTCCTTCCAGTTGCAGTTGGAAAACAAAGGAAGTTGGTGCTTCCAATGAATGTAATTCTTCAAGACATATAAGAAAAATCATTTTGTGGGTTTCTCCCGATTTGGGTTTCCACGTAAAGCACTGGTGTACTGTGTATATGTGTGATTGTTTATTTCTTACTGCTCATTATTGCATAATAATTCTACATTGATATAACAATTGAAGAAAAAGGATTATAATTACGCTATTACTGATTCACCCCCCCTCTCAGTAATCCAACATCTTGTGCTTTCAAACTCTCAAGCAAGCACTGGTTCTCACCATCCTTCGTAAGATGTCATACTTTTAGTGCTCTACACAGACTTAGATAGCTCCATTGGTAGATTCCACACATTTCCAAATTTTGGAAATTACCATGAATTTTAATTTCCTCTCAATGGTGAAACCATGCCTCCTTGAGACATAAGAGGCTAGGTAAATTGTTTATTACCTTTCTATTTGCATTTTCATTCAATTCGAATTCAAATATAGCTTGAAATTTGGTATTTTTTTCACTTTTTTTTCCAGTTCTATACAGTGTGCCTAAACGCTTCGACTCGCCCCGAAGCAGTGCGTATTGTGTTAAATTTATGATGAGCACTACCATTGGTTCATCTTATATATATTTACGCATCGGTGTCATTCAAGAAAGAGAAACATGATAAATTATAAAAACAAAGTGGTGCATCATTTGAAATGCCCCGCAACTACCACATAATTGGATTTGACCCGCACTGGGACATTTCACTTAATTAACCACATCGCTAACTTTAAAATTTATAAAATTTAACGTAGCGATGCAACCATTTTAACCAACTACATTTGTGCGTACATGAAAAATAAAGAACATGTGTGTCAATGTTCAAAGCACCACCATAATTTTTAATAAAAATTACATGCACTAAATGAATCGCATTGGTGTTGTTGAGCATTACACACTAGTCTGCCTCATTGTCATCGGACGCACCGCTGTAGAGTAAAAAAAAATACTAAACCAATTTTCAATGTTACAGTGCATAATGTGCTTCCAAACTCTCAAGAAATCTTCGGTGCTCATCATCCTTCCTAAGACGCACAGTTTTTGGTGCTCAACATCGACTTAGATAGCTCCATTGGTAGATTCCACGAATTTCCAAATTTTGAAAATTAGCATGAATTTTAATTTCCTCTCAACGATGAAACCATGCCTCCTCTGGATATAAGAGTCTAGGTAAATTGATTATTATCTTCCTATTTCCATTTTTATCCAATCAAAATTTGAATTTAGCTTGAAAATTGGTATTTTTTTCAACAAAAAAAAAAACCAATTTCGCCTAGTGCACCTTGACACTTCGACTCACTCGGAAGTCGTGTGTATTGTCTTAAATTCACAATGTGAATCCCCATTGGTGCATCTCATATATAAGTATGCATCAGTGTCATTCAAGCAAGAGCACCACAATAAATTATAAAAACAAAGTGTTGTGTCCTTCAGAGCGCCCTGCAACTATCATACAATTGGCTTCGACCCACACCGGTACATTTCACTTATTGAATGCCACCACTAACTTAACGATTTATAAAGTTTAACATAGGGGTGAAACAATTTTAACCAAATGCACCTATTGATCCAAGTGGACATCATTGGCCGCCCACCTATTCAATTGGCTCAAATTACAGTTTCCATCTAGGCATTTTTTTACAGTTTTTTGGGTCCCAAACTTCTGGGGTCGTCTTGAGGCCCTAAACGACTTTTTTTTGACTTGGCACCGCCCATTATATCCTTGTTGGTATGTATTGGGCCATTCAAAATGTGTAATCATCAGCTAGACCTTTTCGATGACATATCAAGCATCCCAAACAGAGATCATATGCAACAATTTCACCCTCGTGAAGTTGACATATCAACTACCCCCATCGAGGCCCACAAAAATTTTGGCATTTCATCTTCCGGGGTTAGGGTTTTGAATGTTTAGGGTTTTCTCATTTATGCTTTATGTTAAAAATATCTTTGGAGCCTCATTGTAATTATATTCTTGTGAATGAGCATAGCCGACACATCTCTCTTCAAAGATAAGTACCACCATTCTAGCTAGCTTGTGTGCTTTGCATTTTACAATCTTTTGTATTCGAGACAGTCATTAATAGAATCTGAGTTTTACTGTATTAATGTATTCCTTGCAATATATTTGTGTATTTCTTTGTTATATCTCTGTGATATTTATTCCTTCATGTCATTCTCAAAATAATCTGGATTAGTGGTATTAGAGCAGTCTACTCCTTGTCGATCTCGTTGCATGTCCCAACAAGGTCTGGGTATAGAGAGTTGGTTCTCAAGCTTGTTTCTCTTGAGGACAAGTGCTCTCATCCGCCCAAGAAACCTACCATGGAAGAAGAAAAGAGGGATGATGGTGCAAGATATCCTATAAAAATGTTGCTTGTGGAAGCCCTCACACGACAAACGAACGATATGATGGATAATTTCGCCCGAATCCTTCGACAATTGCAAACAACACTGGAGGCACCTTCAACCATCAATCACTTCATAGATGTGATGCCCTTTAAGGTACAAGTTAACTTTGGTATTCCTTTATTTGAAGGGAAAATAGATGTCGACACTTTAGAAAAACACTTAATTATTCTAGAGGGTTATTTCTTTGTCCAAAAATTTTCCAACGGTGAAAAAATCACCTTCGCGCTCCTTAAATCCCTTCCCCATGTCAAAGATTGGTGGGAGACTTACTATGAGTAACATGTCAAGGATGAATCTGCAAATTTTGGGCCAAGACCCACTTGGGATACTTTTGTTGATGCCCTCAAGGAGCAATATTACCCTTTTGGAAACTATGATGACCTATACATGAGATGGACAACTCTGTGTCAGGAGAGAGACCAAATGATGTCGAAGTACACCAACATATTCCATACTTTGGACACAAAGCTTGGTATTAAAGACTCTGAGTGGCACCTAGTTTTTGAGTATTGTAGTGGCCTACAATGGTACATCCAAATAGATATGTAGTTCATGGACATCTACTCACTGGGAGCCACTTATTGATATACTATCAAGATCGAGTAGAACTTCAAGAAAAATAATAAGCGAGATTTCAGTTTTGCAAACCCATCGCAACAGAAGCCCGGTAAGGGTGGCCCTAACTCCTAAGGAAAAGGACAGCGTAAGGATGGCCCTTCCCAAGACAACCAGTCGAAGCCACCAACAAATAAGCATAATGGGAAGTCGAAGAAGGACACTAGAAAGTGGTGCAAGTTCCACAAAATCCCTTGGCACAATATTGATGAATGTCACTCCAAATAGTCATTGTTGGTTGAGACGAAACCCTCAAGGTCGGATGTTGACCTGGACTCTGATTCAGAACTGAAAAAGGGAAAATGGATCATTGGCGTAGAACCCAATGTCACCATCGCTACCACAAAAGTCTAGCTAGATGAACCAGAGGAGCCTGAAGAAGGGGAGTGCCTCTTCCACTCACAAATGTGGGTGAAGGGGACCCCACTCCATTTCATTGTTGGAAGTGGTAGCTAGAAGAACCTAATCTCAGCAGAGATCATCAAGAGGTTGTACCTGAAAACGATGCCACATCCTCAGCCATACACCATTGGTTGGATAAGTTAGGGACAAGACATCTACGTCAATCAGTGATGTCACCTGCACTATGACATCAAACCCTTCAAAGATGAGGTATTGTGTGATGTTTCCCCCTTGAAGTTTGTGATGTTTTGTTAGGACAACCATATATGTGGAAGTGTCATGTTGTTTATGAATCTAGGCCCCATAGTGTCATTATTATTTTGGAATATTAACTCTACACAGTACCAGAGGCAGTCCCAACTATTGTGGTCTCTTTGATCTCCGCAAAGCAATGTAGAAAGGTGGTCTCTCAAATAGGGAGATTTGTCCTCTTTATGTTTTGGTCTGAAGGTGAATGGAAGGTCACTCCAACCGCCAAAACCTTTGCACGAGGTCTCTCTGCACAACATAGCAGGTGGAAAAGATAGCAGAAGAGCACAAAGACATATTTTCCTTGCCTACTAGGGTGCTTGTGCAATGTTAGGTAAAGCACTCAATTGATTTGACACATGGTTCTCCTCTACCTAAAAACCATGTGTACATGAATTTTTTTATGGAGAATTAAGAAATCAAATGCCAGATCCAAGAGCTAATTCTAAAGGGCCACATCAGACCAAGTTCCTCACCTTGTGGGAGCCCAATTGATCTGCTACAAAAGAAGGATGAGACATGGTGAGTTTGTATTGATTACAGATCCTTGAGCAAGATCAGAGTCAAGAACTAGTACCCAATCCCCCGAATTGATGATCTTCTCGATCAACTCAAGGGAGCCAAGATTTTTAGTAATATTAACCTAAAGTTAGGCTACCACTAGGTGTCGATTAAGAAAATAGATGTATGAAAGATAGCCTTCAAGTCTAAAGAAGGTCCCTTTGAGTGGTTGGTCGTGCATTTCAGCTTGACTAATGCCTCAGCCACATTCGTGTGGATGATGGATGACATATTTCGACCATTCCCAAACTCTTTTGTGGTCGTATATCTGGATGACATCCTCATCCTTAACAAAACTTGGGAGGAACATTTGAAGCATATTCAACTGGTCTTGGGCACCCTCCGACGGCACAAGTTATATGCCAATTTAGAGAAGTGTTCTTTCGACATGCATAGAATCTAATATTTGGGATACATCATGGATGAGCAGGGTGTGCATGCGGATCTAGCCAAGATCCAAGTCATCCACAATTGGTCAACCCCAAAGAAAATGATCGAGCTCTGCAGCTTCTTAGGCCTCGCCAACTTCTACCGTAGGTTTTTGTTGGGGTTATCTCATATCGCTTAGGCCCTAAGACAAGTTACCAAGGTGGAACGAAGGCCAAGTCTGTGTGAGTTTCATACCAACATAAAGCATTTGAGGATTTGAAATTATGCCTCTACTCAACACCAGTCCTTATTCTACCAGACCCACAACAATCGTTTGAGATTGAGATATATGCTTCAAATTGTGTTATCAGTCCAATCCTCACTCAACATCGGCATATGAGAGCCTATCACAGTGAAACATTATCTAATGTTATATACCCACCTATGAAAAAGAGATGTACTCCATTGTGAAGGCATGTCGACAGTGGAAGCATTACATTATGGGGAAGGAAACGATCATCCACAGTAATCACAGGCCTCTGCAATTCATGCAAACACAAGGAAAGTTGTAGAATGACCACCATTAGAAGTGGTCCACATACATGCAACAATTATACTTGAACATCAAGTAGAAGAAGGGTAGCACCAACCATGTTGCAAATTTCCTTAGTAGACCCTCGATTGTGGCACTAACCACGGTCTTAAATCTTGTGAGGCATGAGACACTCAGGTGGCCACAATTATACAAAAATGACTTTGAATTTTTTATTGCATTTCATACATTGAGTGCAGGAAAAATAGTTCAAAACTTTCATCTCTACAATGGATTTCTATGCCATCTAATCCATCCTCATGTTTCTTCAAGAAAGTGTAAAAAATTTATCTAGAAAGCTCATTAAAGTCAGGAAGTGGGACATTCTGGTGTAGACAAAGTAATGGAAATACTGCAAAAGCATTTTTATTAGCCAAAGATTCGACAAGATATATGCAAGTACATCAGATCCTGTACTTCTTGTGTCATTTCCAAACCTACCATCAAGAAATAGGGGCTCTACACCCCTCATCCTACTCTAGATAGGCCTTGGGAAAACATCTCCATGGATTACATGTACGTTCCACCTTCAATAAAGCATGGGAACGATTGTGTCTTCGTGGTCATTGATGGATTCTCTAAGATGGAAATTTTGGC
This sequence comes from Picea glauca, assembly GCA_000966675.3. Classification (NCBI taxonomy): domain Eukaryota; kingdom Viridiplantae; phylum Streptophyta; class Pinopsida; order Pinales; family Pinaceae; genus Picea; species Picea glauca. The sequence continues at coordinate 322,769 of JZKD02S2077034.1, read as the reverse complement.
ACCCTGCAAGAAGAACATCATAGCTGAGAACACCACCATGCTCTTCTTTGAACATGTTTGGGTTCATTTTGGGCTCCCATGAACCATTGTCTTAGATCAAGATAGTAAGTTCCTGAGCACTTTTTGGTCCAGCCTATAGTCGATGATGGACACTAAGTTGACCAAATCGACTTCCTTCCACCCACATATTGATGGACAAACAAAGGTACTCAACATGATGATTTTCCATATCTTGATGATATACAATTCCAAACATCCACACACATGGGATGAAAGCCTTCCTTATGTTCAACATAGCTACAACAGAGCCATCGACGGCCCTATTGGTCACAAACTTGTTCTGTTGTGCTTGGGGTTCCATTCATTGGCCCCCATTGACATAGCTCTGTCCATTACTGTTGCATAGGAGGACTCCTCCCATGCTCAAACCAAGGCTGATGGGGTAGCCAAATGTTTTGAACGAATCCAACACATCCAACAACAAGTTCATGATATTTTGCAGAAATCCAATGCTAAGTACAAGCAGTGCCACAATCAGCATCGAGTAACACACAAGTTTCAAGTGGGAGATAAAGTATGGTTGCATTTGTATAAAGAGTGCCTCATAGGACTCCATCAGAAGCTACTCTCACGCTGATATGGGCCGTACACCATCACCAAGGTTGTGGGTGAGAGGGATTTTCAATTGTATTCCTTCTTTCCTTGGCTTGCACCCGATATTTAATGTTGAACTACTTCGACCATATTTTCCACCTCTCCTGGACACCTCAGACAAAATCGAGCACTTGGCCCCTATAGAACTCAATCCTAACTACATTGAACATGCGACAGTTGATCAAATCATGGACATCAAGATGAAAGGGACCCACCAGTAGAACATCCAATTCTATCGGGTCGTCAAAGCAAGGTAGCTTCTTCATCACGACAAGTGGTTCACCAAGAGTCAAATTCAATAGAAGTTTCCCCATCTGATGGAGGAACTTGACGCAATGGAGACCATTTCTTACTAAGGGGGGAGGATTGAACCAGGTGGACATTGGTGTCCACCCACCTATTCCACTAGCTCAAATTACAGTTTCCATCTCAACAGTTTTTCTACCGTTTTTCGGGTTCCAAACTTTTGGGGCCGTTTTGAGGCCCTAAACGACAATTTTTTGACTCGGCAACGCCCAAAAAAGTCCTCTTAGGATGTATTGCGCGATTCAGAATGTGTACTCCTCAGCTATACCTTTCTAAAAAGATATCGAGCACCCCAAACAGAGATTGTATGCAACAATTGCGCCCTCGCGAAGTTGACGTATCAACTAACCCCATCAGGGCCCACAAATCTTTTCGTGTTTCATCTTTCGAGGTTAGGATTTTGGATGTTTAGGGATTTCTCATTTATGCTTTATGTTAAAATTGCCTTTGGAGCCTCATTGTAATCAACTTCTTGTGAATGAGCATATCCAACACATCTCTCTTTCGAGATACGCTACCACCATTATATCTAGCTTGTGTGCTTTGCATTTTAGAGTCTTTTGTATTCCAGATAATCATTTATAGAATATGAGTTTTAGTGTATTACTGTATTTCTTGCAATAGCTCTATTATATTTCTACCTTCATGTTGTTCTTAAAATAATTTGGATCACTGGTACTATTTACAGAAATGCACCAGGACATATATTGCCTGACTTGGCATAGTAGGACGTCTCATTGGACACCTCGTTCTCGGTGCTCTATCCTTTATAATGCACCACGAAACAAAACGTCGATGCTCCACTATCACAGGGGCACCAGTGCATTGATAGTAACACATCAGATTGCTTCAGCTACGATAATGCAATTTAACCTAGCGGTGCCCATCAATACAACAAATGCACTGGAGTTGTAAAGACAACGCCACCAGGATGAATTTTTAATAACCAATTAGAGTGGTGCAACTTTAGACGCACCACTACAATCTGTGGCGGTGCAACAATAATCGCAGTGCACCGGTGCGTAAAGGTTAAATGTACGCACCGCAACATGTTTTGAAAAATAAACATCTTAGTTTGTCTTTTGTAAGGCCTCGTTAGTGGTGTGTTAGTAATACAACGCACTACTAGACATCATGTCGGTGCTCTAGTAAAACCAGTGCACTGATGCTTTCAGTTTAACAAAGGGCGTTGTGGATTTTTGCGCCATAAATTTTAGCATTGGAGTGTGTCTTTGTTAATGAAATGAACCGGTACAATTAAAAGCATTGAAGTGATGATGTTAAAAGCACTAAGCCAATGCAAAGCGTCCTATGGGATGCACCACACAACTACTTAGTGGTGTGACAAGAAACGTGGCACTGATGCATATTAGTAACAACATTGCACGACGACGTTTTTTTTTTTATAGAGCACACCGTCGTCGATGTGTATGTTCTATTTTCGGCGCACTAGTTGTTTTTTAAAATTTGTTTGCAAAAACAAAAAATACTTTTAGATTTTTTTTAAATACACGTCATTTCTATATGTATTTGTTTTATAATTTCAATTTATTTTATCTATATGTGTGTGTGTGTGTGTACTTAACAATATTCGATGTGAATCAGAGATGACAACAATGAGAGGAGGAGAAGCATCATCAATAGTAGATAAATATACACACATTTGTGTGTGAGTGAGAGGCCAAGGAGAGGGAGAGGGAGTTATTCCCTCTCCCTATTTCACAGCCGAGATAGAACCTTTTGATGGATGTTGGTCTCTTGAAGTTTTATCAAGAGGGTACATCCCTTAGGGGGGACTCTTTGTTTTTACAACAATTTATCCGTCGTTGGGATCATGGGAAACAAGGGTTCAAGGTCGGTACCGATTTGTGGTATCATCCCACGGAGAAGGATGTTTATTTCATCATTGGGTTGTCTAGGAGGAAGGAGTATATGCCCCATTTCCTCGCGCTACTGCCTAGTGTTGCAGGAGAGACCCATCCGACATATGTGCAAAGATATGTTGGTCCACATGTTCCTTTGACTTCATAGTTTTAGGTTTGTGGAGGTCAGTTGAGGATAACTTCATTTGAGAGAGAGGACATTAGGTGTCTGTGTATGATGCTCTCAGCATTGTCATGGTATAGCTACGATGGGTGATGCATTAGTTCTTTTATGGTGTATTATAAAGGTAGTTTATTGCAGATGCCTCGATTGATTAGGTGGTTGAATGTTCTTTTGAGACATTTTTGTCGTGTATTAGATCATTGTTTTGTTGTTTCGTCTAGGATGAGATTCTTTCCATTCGTCTTAGAGTTATATACACTAATTTTTGAGAGGATTCATGCCACTTAGACAATAGTAGCACGCTTTCCTGCTAGGCCTATATTTGATGCACGTATGCCATGTGGGGGCAGTTGACGCCCAAGAGGGGCCAATATGAGTTTCTCATTTTTCTAGTTAGTAGGGAGGTATGTGATTTATTGGCTAGCAAGGACAATCTTGTCCTCAATATTATAGAGTACCCATATGCGGGGATGGATTGGAGAGGATGTCCAAACATATGATTTACAGTAGAGGAGACACCAGATGAGATAGGTAATATTATCATTATGTTTCGATAAATTTATTTGTATATTTTTATGTCTTATTTAATGCACTTGTAATTTATAGTAACATTTTGTTTCAATTATCTTATTATAATTATCTATTTTTTTCATATATTAGCACATATGTTGGGGATGAGCCTCTCCAACATGAGGATGAGGTGATGGAGGAGGTAGAGGACCATCCTCTAGTAGTATAGTGACCCCACATGCCATGCAGGCCGGATATCAGAGTTCGGCTAAAGGTGGTGGATCAACTATGTTGTGTCATGACTAGTAATGGAGTGGTACCCATACTCGTTAAAGACATATTACGGGTACAAGATCTCTCTACTATATGGAGGTATTTTCCTTGTGACATGATGATATTGATGCATCATATTGTTGTTATCGTCAACCTCATCGAGACGTTGAGGATTGCTCAGGATCCCACTACATCTAGCTCATCAACAGATTTATTCACTTCCTCTGAACCATCACATGATCCTCCTCCTCCTTTTGATTCTCCTCCACCTGAGTTAGTCACACCATCTATCAATCCTCTTATATCCCCTCCACATGCTTATGAACCTACATCCATGTCTGATCCTCCTCCTCCTTCTGTTTCCCCTCCACATGTGTCTGAATCTTCATCTTCCTCCTCCTCCTCCTCCTCCTCCTCCTCCTTATGTTGTTGTTTCTCATCCACATGTGTCACCATATTCTACTAATCTTCCCCCACCTCCTCCACTTATGTCATCGACCATTGATCATTGTCTTTCTCCTAGTCCACATGTGTCATCATCCACCGATCCCCCTCCTCCTCCTCTTCCTCCACGTGTCACAATATTTTGATGCTTTGGACACTATGTTCACATCGGGTATTGTTGCACATCTTCATGATATTAACAAAGATACATTTGATAGTCCACTTTTGTCAACATTTATTTCTAAGATAGTTGTTCTTGATAGAGGCTCTACCTCTGGTAGCAGAGACATTGATGCACCTGGATCTGGTAGTGGACCTAGCTAGTAGTGGTTCTGAATGACATTTATATTGATTGTTTTATATTTGACTTGAGATTTATATATGACATGTTTATTGCAAAAAAAAAATAGATGTATGTTTGACATGTATATTCATATGAATATCGCTCATGTATATTATGTTTTTCATATAATGTTGTGGTTGTTGTTGTTGTTTGATTTATAAAATGTATTATGAATATGCTAATGACGAACATTGTTAACGATTTCTATGTTTTTAAGTGAAATTTGATATGCATCACTCATTTAAATTTATAGTTTTCATATAATGTTTAACTTTACTTTTATGAAAGCGTTTAATTTGGATTGTGATTGCAAAAATGCATAACCATTAATGTCATATAATGTTTAATTGTTCTTCAAAGTGAATTGTTTGTTGTCCAACATGATACAATATGTTGATTGAACGTGTTTAGAAACAAAAATACTTAAACATGATGAGTGAAATGATTGTGATTTGAATATTTATGTATTTTTCATATATTACAATAATAACAAATTATAATATAATTATTCACTAATAATATGATTTTGATGTTATAATAATGTTCTTTTTTAATTTTTATTATACAAATATTACAAGACAAAGTTATAATACTAGCACAGCAGTTAACTCGCGGTTGAGAACGCGGAAAGGTATCGGCTGAGAATGCAGAAAGATGTCCACACTCGAAAATGAAACGCTCCATGCTCATGCAATAGGTGGGTCAGCTAGCCATCGAATATGAGACTCATGGACAGTTGAGGAGGAAGTTGAAGTAGTGCCCGTTAATAATTCAAACGTGACAATTATATGGTGCTACAGTAATTTCTTAATATGATTAGGTAAATGTTAAAAAGTAAACATGTTAAATATGCATTCAAAAATACAAGGAAGTTATGAAGAGTAAATCACATTCATTGATTTGGGAGGATGACTAAGAATATGCCAGCATCTTCAATTGTTAGCCATCAGATTAGAATTTTAGATTAAAAGGTCATTAATCGTGCCCATTGCCAATAGGTATACACCTTTCGGCGTAATAATTGTTTACTAAAAGCACAATTATTATATTTTATTAATATTTAATTTTTCCAAAGATTTTATTAATTTATATTATCCAACTATTATAATATATGAAAGTTATTCAATTAAATTTCAAATACTAAATATAGAGAATAATAATACACTTTGATCTATACACTTTGGATGAAATGGTTTCACAATTTTTTACTCCAATACAAATTTTATGAATCTTCTATTAAAAAAAATATCACCCAACACCTTGTAATTAGTATTTTAAGAATTAGAAAAATTGACAAAGGTTTCTATACTTTTAAATAAGTATCGATCATTAAAAATTTCCTTAATTTTGACTAGGCTCCGGAAAAAGGCTCTTTTATAATTTCCATGTATTTCCTATAATGACACTTATTTCAAGGAGAATGTAAAAAAAAATGATTAATATAAGTTTATATGATTATAAAACTAAAGTATGGAGTGGAATAGGTGAAGGCCATGATAGTTGCACTAGTTAAGGTGGGGAATGTCATCAAGTTGGTAAACTATAATGCCAACACCACAAGTGTAGATGTTGCACGAAGTTGTTTTGTTGGAATTTTCCTTAGAAGTTCATTCAAAGTAAGTATATATTTATTTGAATTTTGATTTTTTCAAACAATAAAAATTTTGAGGTTTGAATATTTTTTAATGCCTTTGTTTTTTGTTAAATAAAATATAATTTTAAATAAATCTTTGCTATTGTACGTCACCAACTTTGTGATATCTCAATTAAATCTTGGTAATTCAAAGGTTAACATAAACATAGTTTAGGTTGTTAATGTTTTAAAAAGGTGGAAGTGTGATTGATTGTGTAGGGAGGGTTTGGAGCAACTGCAAGCTAGGGTTTGGCAGCCACGACCATAGCAAAGGACAGCATGAGTACCAAAGGGGGGGGGTAATGGTCCAATCAAGCTCCCTCATAAAAACAGGTAGTGATGGACAGGGGGAAAGGGCCAAGAGGCATAGGTTTCAACACACCAATGCCAAGCACTTCGGGATCAGACCCAGAAAAAAATCAGGAAAGGAACCAGGGAAAAAGAGAGTGCATGGGGCGAGAAGCAAGAGAAACTCATAGTGTTGCACAAGACATGGCGAAGCCCAATGGGGCAAAAGGGTGCAACCCGTGTAAACCTAAAACAACAATGATATCCAATGTAATCCTTGTTGGTTGTGGAGCCTGATTATCTTCCTGATTCAAAGGTCCTTGCTTTTAGCCGTGTTTATACCCCATGAAGTATTTACACCCCAGAAGTATGTACACTCTTCCACGTGGGGGAGTGCAAAGGGGGGGTACCCCCTCTGCGAGGTTCGAGGGGCTATCCCCCTAACTGGGGGGTCTAGGGGCAAGCGGGCCCCCAGTGGGGGTTCGGGGGCAGCGTTCCCCGAAGGAAAAGTTGTCTTGTAAATGTATATTGTAGTTTCATTGTAAATTTGGATCGTTCATTATAAGGTCGTAGATCTAACGGTAGAGATTATGTTAGGGTTTTTTTCCCTAAAAGGCAACCCTCTTTTATGAGGGAAATGTATTGCGGCTATGGTTGATGGAGAATATTGTATTCTGATATAGGAGACTGTGAAAGAAAGAATAGGAAGTTACAGCGGGTTTGATGTAGGTTGTATCCCTTCATATGCTGGATAATAATAAAGGAAGGACCTGGAAATTTCTCTAGTGGATGTAGCCCACACTGGGTGAACCACGTAAATCTATGTCTTTATTGTATAGTGTATCTTTTGTGTTTGTTTTCCGCATTTGTTTTATTTTATTGCTCCATGGTCCTGTTTTTCTAACAATCCTGGAGGATCCGCAAAAGCAACTCTGCAGGGACCAGATGAAGACGCATGTGCTAATCTGCAAGTTTATGGGTTTGTGGCCCATAGAAAGAACGTTGTGCAACTAGATTAAATATCACCGGAAGTCAAGCGGGGAAGTGGAAATCCACCTGGGCTCGAAAGGTTTCTTCATAGCAATATTCATGAACCTGGAAGAAAAGGATAGGGTCTTTGAGGGGGGGGCATACTTCCACGCCTCAGCAGGACTCTACATGCGGCCTTGGAAGGAAAATTTCTCCCCAGAAAAAGAGACTTTCAAGAATGTACCGGTCTTGCTGATATTTTACTCATTACCGTTAGATTACTGGCTACCCTCTACCTTCGAAGCAATAGGGAAAAAACATGGAAAATATGTGAAGGCTTCATAAGCCACCCTAAAAAGAAGATATACATCCTACACAAGAATCTGCATAGAGATGGATGTGTCGGGAGCACTCCCAGAAGCCATAAGTCTGGAATTCAGGGATGAGGAATGGATCTAAAACATAGACTACGATCAGATCCCCTTCAGATGTAGAAGATATCATGAACATGGACACCTAATCAAAGAATGTCCTCTCAATAAAAACCAGGAAGCGGAAAGCACCAAACCACAGCAGGATGAGGATGGGTTTATAAAGTTGAACCACGGAAGTAGAGCTAACAAGAAATAAAGTGAAAACCCAACAGGGAGCAACCTGGAGGCTCGGAATAGAACAGAAGGATGGGACACAACCAACAAAGGGGAAGAAGGTGACAAGGAATCGGCAAAAGCTCAAGAAGCCAGGGAACAAGCAACAAATGAGCCCACAAATAGCCCAAGTAATAAGAAGGAACAAGGGAGTGGTGCAACTCCTATGGATGGAGAAACCAAAGAAGACAACACCCCCATGCAAGAAGCAGAGAGAGATGCAGACATGACCCCAAACGAAGTGGGTACAGAATACCCTAATCTCAGAGACTTTGTGGAAAGGGAAGGGATAGATCTCCCAAACATACTAGAACATTGGAAAAGGCAGAGAGTAGACAACATTCTAACGGAGCAACTAGATTGCATCTAATACATGTTCCTCCTAAGGGAGGAAGCCAAATCTAGAGGGCTCAAGCACACACACGGGGAGATAGGACACCTAGGAATCAAAGTCGGTGAGGGACAACCACATCTCTCACCCAAGCAGACGAGGAGGAAAAAAGGCAGGAAATCAAACAGCATGGCCCTAAAGGAGCTTGGAGCATTGTTTATAAACTCAAGTAAGATCAAGAAACTCTTCCCCAACTCCCCCCCACATGTTTAAATGAAAGTTATAACATGGAATATAAGAGGCCTAAACAGCCCGCGAAAGTAGAGAATCCTCAAAAGTAGACTTAGGAAGGAACAACTGGATCTCTGTTTCATTCAAGAGACAAAATGTACTATACACAGAATGGAAACAATCAGCAAACAACAATAGAGAAAGTACAAGATGCTGGTTGTCAGAGGCCACTAGATGGCAGGAGGCATTCTCACCTTGTGGAACCCACAAGTGTTGAGCCTAATAGCAGCTGAATCTACCAGGCACACACTAATGGTTGGCATGCAAATCATCATAAATACGGAGGTCATTATATGCACCAATGTGTACGGACCCCAGGTATCAGAAGAAAAGAGAAGAATGATATGAGATCTAGAAGACCTTAAAACCCGATCCAGTAACCTCCAATGGATCCTAGCAGGGGACTTCAATATTCTCATGTCACTTGCGGATGAACCAATATCAGGTAGCTACAAGACTAGACAGATTCTTAGTATCGGAGTCTATCATTATGCAGCAGCTAACCTTAGAATGCAACATCCTTCTCTGGGGAGGTTCTAATCACTGGCCAGTCCAACTGGAAGCAGGTTTCCAAACCACACCGAAGAATAGACCCTTCAGATTTAAGAAATTTTGGATGAAACACCCCACTTTTAGGGAAAAAATCAAATAGTGGTGGCAGGAGGAACAACCAGAGCAAGAGACAAGGATGTTCAAACTCTATAAGAAACTAAAATACATCAAATATAAGCTTAAGGAATGGAACAAGGAAATCTTTGGAAATATAAACCAAGAGAAAAAAAACATTGAAGACAAAATGAGAAAACTCTAGGAAATCTGCATAGCTGAGGGCTATATAGAGGTTCGGAAAAAGGAAGAGTTCCAGATGACCCAGGAATAGGAAGCTAGATGCCAGCAGGAAGAAACTCTTTGGTGACAAAAGCCCCGAATCAGATGGCTAAGGGAAGGAGAGCGAAACACCAAGTTTTTTCATAGAATAACCATTGCCAGAAGAGCCCACAACAAAATCCTGAAAATTAAGGATCAGGATGGGATCGAGAGAGAATCTCAAAAGGAGATCGAAACTACTCTGGTAAACTACTTCCATGGCATAGCCTAGGAACCCAATAAAACAGAACGAATTCCATCTAAAGGATAACCCAGCACATCCCTCATCTAGTCACCAAGGAACAAAATAAAAACCTAAATAAACCCATTGTTGAGGAGGAAATTGACCAAGTGATCCAGGAAATTCCCTATGGGAAAGCCCCAGGTCCAAATGGCTTCACAATGGATTTTTTCAAAGCCTGTTGGGAAGTGGTCAAACATGACATTTATAGGGTAGTGGCGGACTCTAGACGGTCATCCTCCATTCTAAAAGTGCTAAATGCTACAATGATTACTCTAATTCCCAAAGAAAATGAAGCCAGGACCCCCAAATGTTATAGACCTATAGCTCTATGCAATGTGGTTTACAAGATAATCTCCAAAGTCATAGACAATAGATTGAAACCCCTCCTACCCACACTGATCTCACAAGAACGGGCAGGCTTCGTGGAAGGAAGACAAATAATGGACAACATCATCCATGCCACGAGATAATCCACACCCTGAAAATTCAGAGGAGAGGGGGAATGATAATGCAACTGGATCTAGCAAAATATTTTGACAAAATTAGCTGGCATTATATGATCAAGACTCTGGAAGCCTTTGGCTTCACCCAGCACTGGATCAGCTGGATAGTCAGCCTAGTGTTCATGACAAGTTACTCACTCCTAATAAATGGATCCGTAGCCAAAACTTTATGGCCCACGAGAGGCATCAGATAACAAGACACGTTGTCCCCCTTCCTATTCATTCCGATGATGTAAGGTCTCAGTCAAAGCATAAAAAGCGCAACAGCTGCAGGAGAAATAACAGGCATCAAACCTTTCGAAAACTGCCCTACTTCCACACATCAACAATTCATGGATGACACCTTACTCCATGGCATACCCATGGTCAAGGAAGCAAAAGCCTACAAAATAATCCTAGAAGAGTTTGGGGAAGCCTCGGGTGCAGAGATCAACCACTCCAAATCTATGATCTTTTTCTTCAACACCAACCCTGCAATACAAAGAAATCTGGCCAATATCTTGGGCTTTGAACACAAATCACTCCCAACCAAGTACTTGGGCATCCCCCTGACAGACAAGGCATACAAAATGTCAACTTGGGAGGGAGCGATCAACAAGTTACAGGAGAGGGTGAAAAACTGGACATACAGATCCCTCAACCTAGCGGGAAGACTCATTTTGACCAAATTGGTTCTACAAGCAATTCCAACCTTTATGATGTCTGCTTTTCCAACCCCCAAAAGGATAATACAAAAAATAAGAACCATCCAAAGGGACATCATGTGACGAGGAGTGGAAACAAAGAAAAAAAGGGCCTTGGTGGCATGGGAGAAGGTCTGTAAACCAAAAAGAAAAGGAGGCATAGGGCTACAAGACCCACAAGTCACCAACAATGCCTACAGGGCGAAACTCTGGTGGCGATGGGTCAAAGAAACTACGACACCATGGTTAAACCTCTAGAAGTCCAAGTATGCCCTGGGCACAAACGACTAGGACAGAATCCGCTTTAGGGGAAACAGGGAGGGATCAGCCATCTGGAACCTAACTTGGCGCAACAAAGCCTAGATCCAGACACACATCTTTTGGGAAGTAAGGAATGGAAGAACAACCAGATTCTGGGAGGACGCCTAGCAACAGGAACCCAGAATGGAAAATCCGGATAGGGAGGAACTTCAACAGGAGATGACCGCGCAAGGTAAAACTAGAGTCTACCACTACTGGAAACAATAAACAAATTGTAACAGGTGGAGAATCGGGGACACTCTCAGTCCGCAAAATAGAGATCAGACCACAACAAGCGTAAAAGAGGTGGAGGAGGAACTGGGGAGAAGGAAAATTGTAATCTCAGAAGAGGATGACCAACTGAGATGGGGACAAAAAGACGGCAGGGAATTCAACTTGAAAGAATTCCAACACTACATCGAGGACCATGACCAAGAAGATCCAGCGCAACAATGGGATAAGCTTTGGAACATCCCCCAATGGACAAAAATAAAAAATTTCAAATGGTTAATACTCCACAACTGAATTCTAACTTGGGAAAACCTAAGGAAAAGGGGATTCATAGGCCCATCAAGATGCCACCTATGTCAAGCTAAGGAAGAAACAACGAATCACCTCCTCAATGAATGCATCTACACAGCAGAGATCTAGGACTGGGCGGCAGGTATCTTCCAACAGTCCAATAGGATCCAAGGTAACATCTGCGCAACTATCAATATCTAGAAAGAAAATTACAGTGAAAATGAAGAGTCGGACCTCTGTTGGACCCTCATTTTGGGGATGATCATATGGGAAATATGGAAAGAAAGGAACAGACGCATCTTCAGGAATGAAAGTTGGCCAGAAAGGAAACTCAAGGAAACAATAATCTCCCTGATAAGAGAAATGGTACAGAGCCACAACTGTCAAACAGGAAGAGTGCAACTCGCAAACCAGGACTCCTGAATCCTAGAATCTTTTCACTTGAAATACGGGTGCAACCGCAGTCATGTAAGGCAATTACTGCAACTCCCAGTAGGTGAGCGCAACTAGAAGCCCCCCCTAGCAAGATACCTCAAGTTGAATTTCGATAGGGCATCAAAAGGTAACACATGAATGACATGAATGGGAGGGGTAATCGGGGATAGTGATGGAAAAATAATCCGACTGTATGCTGGGAATCTGGAAACTCAACCAACAACGTCGTGGAATTCGAAGCCCTAGAGACCAGACTCGAGATTCTAAGCTGCGAAAGGATGACAAACACCATCATGGAAGGTGATTCCACACTGGTTATCAACACAGTGAAGAGACTCCAAAATGGCACCAGAGTGGGAAAAATTCAAAGGCACTAGCGCTTGGCACACTCCCTGCAAAAAATCCAGGAGCATTTTCAGACAGGGAACACAGTGTAGTTGCGTTGGGTACACAGGTGAGCAAATGGACTGGTGGACAGAATCACTAATGAGGGGGTCAACAAGCAAGAATCAAAACTAAACACTATCTGGAGTAACATCCCGAATGGTCAGTTCAGAACAGACTGCATCCAACTAGTGACAAAAGACTGTGACGGCAACCGAAGTACGAATGACCACACCGAGGAAAGAGGCGCAAGGATAACTGACGGGCATGAAGGAACCAGGCAGAATTTGATTTCCCATCACTCAACCATGACTTACAATGCAGACTCAGACCACACAGCAAACGGGGGTACGGCACCAAGGTCCTATCAATAGGAATAAGTACAGGGATTGTTCGTGGGAAAGAAGAAAAGGCAATCAGCAGGTAGCAAAGGATGAAGGGAAAACAGTTTTACGGCGGTTAAGTATGGATACACCTCACCCAAGTACAGATACGAGGAGTGGCACAGTTGGTTGTACAACGTGCAAAGACAAGGGTTGGTGCAGGGCTTATGGTCGAGTTAGCAAGAGCACACACACCGAGATAGAGAAAAAGGACAGAAAGGTACACCTCTACGGGCAGACCATGATTGCTAGGACGAGCCCGTAGCTGGGAAAATCCCATAAGAGAAGAAGCACCAGGAATAGCTATAGACAGGAAAAGAGCAACTGCAGGGGCTATCATAAAAACAAGGGAGGTGCAAATAGGAAGAGGAGGAGAACCCAAGGCAAAAACTACCACAAACCAGGTGAGATGGTACGCATGAAGAAAACTCACAGTAAGGGAATCCCCCAGGGGAAAGAACCTCTGATAAGCTCTCGAAGGATTACAAGGATGGAGCAAGCGGCTAGAGAGGCCAAGGGCACCTTTCATACACAAGTAGAACCAAAAAGCAAAGCGATCATCACCAGGTGGGAGAAAGAAATCAATACCAAACGCAAGGGTAAAGCATGGAAGGAACTGATTCAGGAAGCAAATTGGATAAGGGACCCAGGGGACACACAGCCCAGAGCAACCCTCTACCACAAAATGGTGGAGGAGGCTTGGCAAACAAAGATGTTAATAGGCAAGGTGAGCTCTGAACGGAAAGATGTCAGCTGGAAGGATAACAGGGACCACAAAAAATTGCTTACAGAGATCCTGAGTCGCCTCAACAACTTGGAGGCCAGTACAAAACGACTAGCGAATGACCAGAGGGACCAGAAGGAGAAAATGGAACGAATGGCAGGCCAATTCCACCTATACTTACGCTACGTCCACCGCATGGACATCACACCAGTGAACCGGAATGGAGCCCCAACCTACATCAGAAAGACGCGTACAGTGGTCCAGAGGGATGAGAACAAGGAAAGAAAGGATGAAGGCAAAAAACATCTCATCATCTTGAACTAGCGTCGATTCAGCCATTGGTCAAGTTGTGTTGCTCAGCGTAGGTGCAACCTCCTTTTTATACGATTATGTATTTTATATATATACTTTTGTTTAGCTCTTCAAAATTGAATATAGTAGGACTGGGCCCATTTCCCAAGGTGGCGACCCAGCCTACCCCTTTGATATCTTAGAAAGTGCAACTCTGGAGTCCCTGATCTAGTTTCCATTTTGGAAGATCAAGGGATTCCCCCTCTTTTTGTATCATAACCTCTTTCAGTAATACAGGAACTCACACTCACTTACAAAAAAAAAATTCATAAACATATTTTAATACAACACAACATAAATTTGCTATAATAAATATGACAATAAAAATGTATCAAAACCACATATTATGCTTGTACTATTTAATGTATTTTCAATATGGTGGTTGTAAATGGTAGTTAACTTTTCATATGCAACATAATTATAAAATGAAGAAAAAAAAAAACATAATTGTCCATTATAGATACCCATAATAAAATGACACATCCACAATATAAATGCCCAAACAAATCAATTACAAATCAATCTTCATTGCCATCAACAGGATTATCTTCCTTGCTTGGCATTGTAACATTGTTGTTCTCAAAAATATGTTTATATCTCGGATCATGTCTCAGTACGAACCACCAATCCCCATCCAACACATTTGGGTAAAAAAACACTTGGTTGCAATGTTTTGGGAACACACAAGGCTCCTTACTTTCCACCCACATTTTTTTAGAGTTAATACATATCAGCCCACTATCACAATCTTCAATTACATTTCTCTGGTTGAAGGTATCCCACCTCTTGCAACAAAAAATAACACATTAAAACAATGAGAATTCTACTTGCATGATCTTTTGTATCTTTCCAATGTAACCTAACTTCCCCTCTATTAGGTTTTCATCACGATGGCTAGCTTGACTAGATTGGTTAAACTCAACCTCCACTCGACAATATTGTGTGATGTGTCCATCATCAGCATACTCAGTGAAAAAATGATATCCATATGCCCACATCGATGGAAACAACTGCACCTGTAAAAATGTGAACAAAGGACGATATCATATGTCTAATAACCAAAGCATTAAAATAAAAACACAATACATGTTACAATTCAAATTTGAAATACTATAAATAGAATGTGGTACTCATAGAGGTTATTACAAAGTTGTTACACTTGATCCCTATGCTTAGTGCATCCATATCTTCTCCACGTGGGTTACGACCGGACACCGCATATTTTTCTTGTATCTGGTCAGCCACCCAACTGTTGGGACATATTTTTGGCATATTTTTTTTTAAATGATTAGGATAAGGCATGCTTCTACCATTCGATTGTCTGAATGATTTCATGTCTGTTAAATTTGGCATCCTCAACAATCATTCTCCAGTGAGAGGCCATATGGGCCACCCTGAGGCTAGCCAGGGAGATTTGGAGAATCAACTAGTCTTGTGAGGTATTGACAAAATCCAGGGGGAACGTACAACCTCTGTGAGTCAAACCAAAAGTCAAGACAAATGAGATGCTATGTAAGTCTAATGCAAAAGTTAGGGGGGATGTACAACCTTTGTGAGCATAGACAGACAAGTACAAAAGTCAGGCGGGACGTACAACCTCTGTGAGCATAGACAAACTAGTACAAAAGTCAGTGGGAACGTACAACCTCTGTAAGCCTAGTTAAGCCTTGTGAGCCATGAGAAAAATTCAAGGCATCTAGCAAAAGTTAGGTTGAATATAAAATTACTATGAGCTAGAAACAAATGATATTCCTAATATTGCAAATGATATAAATGTATTGATCT